>QMIH01000011.1:1232803-1260653 GCA_003987875.1 Clarias batrachus | reverse complement strand
TTTCTACCACAGATGGGCCCTTGAGCAAGGCCCTTGAGCAAGGCCCTTACCCCTGTCTGCTCCAGGGGTGCCGTATAATGGCTGACCCTGTGCTCTGACCCTAGCCTAGCTGCGATATGTGAAGAATAAAGAATTTCACTGTGCAGTAATGTCAATTAAAGGCTGAAACATGCATGAGGTAGATTGACTGGTGATGCTGCATTTCAATTAGTATCATCCTGTCTGTGTATTAGTTTTGGCCTATGATGAGGTGCATTTAAGGAGCTTATCTATAACGGTTTCATGATACAATAGATACACAAAGTTGCAGTTAAGTAGTAGAATCATGTTTTGATGTCTTTTCACCAGCTTATCACTGTTCAAATAGAGAGATCAGACTTTTTATGTGTTACAGAGCAAAAAAAAAAACAGTCATGCACAGTCTTGGTCTTCATTCTTGTAATGCTTTAGGGCTTTCCACAGGGTGAGGGCATTCTTTTTCTACTGGTGTTGGTCCTGGACTTACATACAGCTGTGGTGCCAAGCGTCTTTGGAGGTGGGGCTGCATTTTCTACAGCAGTTGTCCTACCGATCCTTACATTCCACATTCTTGTACAACCTCCAGAGTTTTGAGGAGAGGGCCGGGAACAAGACAAATGCAGGCAGGGTAGAGATAAACCTAGCACCGCAGCGATAAAATGTAAACACTGCGAAACCTCACAGTTAGATCAAGAGTCCTACATTCAAACTTAAGTTTTGCGTAGTTACTCCTCTTCCTTTTTTACTCCTATAATGTGTTGTTGACTCTTGACATCCACGTGCCTTGGCCAAGCCTGAAATAGCACATGACTGCCATGTTTCACCGAGCACATGAGTATGTCATATTTGTTTGGGAAAACTCCAGATAACAGTATCTTTGGCATGTGTTTTCATGTTGTTGACATACTCTATGTATCTCATTCCATGAAGAGGGATCTTGTGTTTCAGCATTCAAAGATCATGACAGATAAATCATATGGTCTGCTTTCATTTTTTCCATGTCCTGGCTCTTAAAACCCATTTCCACCCTTCCTTGGTTTCTTACATTCTGCTTTTGCCTCAACGTTCCACTCTAGCTGTTGTCAGTCCAAAACCTGACCACAGGGAGAATGCGATCTCCAAAAAAGACAGAGGACATGGAAAATCTTTTATTTTTGGTTCCCAGGACTGGGGAATCAGACACATGCAAACAAATTCTCCGTTTCCTCTCTTTCTTATTTCATTTATTTATAAGTCATCATGATTGGTCAAGATTTTACTTGAAACTTTTAAACACTCTTCAATATTTTATTATGATATAAATGAAAGAATACATATACCATTATATCTCATACGCTGTGATTATGTATTTTTTTCTAAATAGTCATACTTGATGCAATATTTGACATTCTTCCTATAATTTATCCCGGCATCCTCTACCTGCATTTTGCAACACATTCCCCAGGAGCTTGGGATGACTTTTAGCTCTCTGACACTTTAATTCTTCAACATAATTCGTGTGGGAAAGTCTGGGGGAAAACCCACTGGATGTCACTGTGGCTGAATTTTGGAAAACTGGAAAAATATTTTTTTTCACGCAAATATTATACGATCAACCCCAACACGATCACCACTGTCATGTGAATTGAGTAACATTGATCATCAGTTATATACCAAGAACCTGCTGACAGGATCATGGGCACACAAGGCTTGTCCATGCTTGTTGGGATCAGAGGTTAACCTGTCTAGTCTGATCCCGCACAAAATCTGCTGGAAAAGTCAATGCTGGCCACAACCGAGAGGCACCAGAACACCCAGTGCATCACAGCCTGCTGTGTATGGGGCTGCAGAGCTCAAGGTTGTTCATCCGGCCTCCGAATTCTCCAGATCTCAATCCGACTGAGCGTCCATGGAACGTGGTAGATAAACAAATCTGATCCATGGAGGCTCCACCTCACAACCTGCAGCACCCCAAGGGTCTGCCACTAACATCCCAGTGACAAATCCAGACAGCACAGCACACCCTGAGAGGTCATGTGGAATCATGCCACGACGCACCTGAGCTGCCATTGCTGCACATGGAGAAGCTACACAATATGCTTTTGCATTTTAATGTTATGGCTGAGGCAGCACGATGGTGTAATGGTTAGCACTGTCGCCTTGCACGTCCGGGTTTGATTCCCGTCTCTGTGTGCATGAAGTTTACATGTTCTCTTCGTGCTTGATGGGTTTCTTCCGGGTACTCCGGTTTCCTCCCCCATTCTAAAGTCCTGCAGATTGGGCTAATTGGTGTTCACAATTTGCCCATAGTGTGTGAGTAAGTGCATGTGTGTGCCCCGCGATGGATTGGCATCAATGCCCTAAGTTTTCTGGGATAGGCTCCAGGCCCCCACGCCCCTGAATACAGGATAAAGCGGTATAGTGTTATGGCTGACAAGTGTACACCTTCACTCTCAGAAAACATAAAACTGTGTAACAAAAACCAGGTGGACATTTATGCTACTTTCTTTATGAGACAGTTTAACAATTACAGAGGTAAATGCTGTTAGTGTGCAGAAAGGCATCTACAACCTTATTAGCTTATCTGATGAATGTCTTACTTTGACCATGTTTTAGCTCCTGCACCATCACATCATGATCAAAAACAAAAAAAAGAACACCTTTAATGAAAATTAAGTGTCAGAATGAATCAGCGGGTGTTTCAGCATTGACGTTCGCATGACACTGAGGCTTGTGTTTAAATGGCATGAGATGTGCGTAAATGCAGAGAGTCGTAGATTATGCTGATAACCCAAATGAAAAGTCATTTCCTGTGGTCATCTTATGACTCTTTCAAATTTGACAGTAATGTCCTTTGTCAGGAGCAGATCAAATTATAAATATAAGGAGGGCAATGCATATTTTTTACTTTCTGGCCTAATTGGACATAATTAAAGATCGTCTTCTAGATTGTGTGTAAAAAAAAAAAAACATCAGGAAGTCTTTTCGCTCTTAAAACAACTGTATATATGGAAGATGTTAAAAACATGACCATGTATAGGGTTCTGCCAGTCTGCCACATATGTCTTTAATATTGCTGCTTATTTGCTTTACATCTCTTGTAGCTTTCACAGCTCGTGTGAAGTAAAGCAGAAAGTAAGCTTTTCATTGACTGACATGTGACAAAATATTTTTTTTTGCAGATTTAAGTTTCAAAATCACATGCCTTAGTAACAGAGAACAGATTGGGGTAGATGCTTACTACACAAAGTGAGCGAGTGAGTTACATTTAGCCTCCTTGTCTTACAACCCTGACAACACCAGAGCCATCCATGACTGGGAGCAAATGGAGCTAAATTGGTTATGTTCCCATGTTGGGAGTGATGTCATACTCTTTTTCGCCCTAGCCGTTCATAAACATCTGTGACCTCGTTAATGCAAAAAAGGGCGGATAGCACTATCTGTCTCATGAGATGCAGTTAGAATAGATGCAGTAGGCAGGGTTTCATAGGAAGCATATGTTAGCATAGCTGGGTCGTAGGTATGAGTTGTGCTGTTCAGAAAATTGGAGCGAAAATTGGAAAAGGTTCACCTGAAAAGAGCAGGACCTATTGCATACTGTGCAAACGTCTTGAACCAACCCGCATTTCTTCATATTTTCCTTCGCATTCCAAGTCTGATGGAATGTTTTTTTTTTTTTAATGTAGGTTTGAGGAATAGTTCTCTAGACTTCCTGAAGGTCTTTCCTTCCTGATGCGTGATTGTTACACATGAAAGGGGAAATATGGTTGCTGCTTGTTTTTAAATTGGATCTTTAGGCATGTTGAAGTAAAACACTTGTTCCCGTTTCTATTATTTAATCAATTTAATATAATACATTTTATATCAAAGAATGAAGAGTGGGTCAAGACTTTTGCACAATACTGTACAGTACATCTGGTTTCTAAGCCAGTCGTTTATTTTGCACCCAAGCCTTGAAGCAATTTAGTCTACTTTTCACTTTTTCAAAAAAAAAAAAAAAAGTGGTTTTCAATCAAGTTATGATTTCGGCAACTTGGCTGTAATGTCTATTGTGTTTGGATATTAATTTAAACAAAAGCTGCTTGTCTCAGTGGACAGTGTCTCTGGGATTTTACAGCATCAGATGCTTGTTACCAGGGCATCGCTGTTGCTAGGTAAACAGTTTATTCTTGGAAAAGGTCAGATTTCGTTGAGGGTGAGGTGGGGGCGGGGGTTATGATTTGTGTGTGGGTGGGCCAAGAAGAGAATGATGTCTCGGGCAAGTTTGCAGGTGACAGCCAAGGAGAATCTCCTGTTCTCACACATACACACACATGCTCACAAATGCACACAGGTGTGATCTCTTGTGAGAATGCCTTGGGGAGGAAAGAGGCACCACCATGAGCATAGTGGAAACATAAACACTGGCTTTTGTCTTTTGGTTGATGTCAGCACTTGGGGAAAAAGTCTAGCTTTTCAAGGGGATTTTCTGAAGTACCACATGCTAGCTTGGCATTTTTAGTCACTTGAGACCGAAGCTTTTTTAAAAATGTGGATAGAATATGCGGAGCCACCCTTTGACGGTAGCCGATTGAACTTTTATTATCGTGCACTAGCATGCTCCTACTTGTAGAACCGCGCCTTTTGTTCTAACTGAGACAAGGAATGTACAAACCGAGTGACCTTATTACTTACCGAACATGATTATCCTTACTGGATGAAACAATTAACATAGGCAACAAAATAATAATAATAATAATAATAATAATAATAATAATAATAAAGCCATTAATTTTACTGACATAACTGACTGGTTTCAGTATGACAGCTTTGATTAGAATGGCTGTGCTTTAGCTTGATGAGGAAGTGCAACAAAATGGCTGCAGGAACAAAAAAAAAAACAAAAACAAAATATTAACCAAAAATGATCTATTTTTCTTTTGTTTATAAATCTTTGGTTGACATTCATCAGAGGACATCATAACACACTTTCTGATTTATTTGCTGATATTTAGCTAGCATCATAATCTGTCGTCAATTTGTAACTAGCACTACGCAGTCTCTGCTAAGGAGCTAGCTTACTGGAAAGCTTACACAGCTAGCTTATTTTATACACACAATCACAGAGTAGATTATTTCTGCACAGAGTTTATTTCTGCCTTTTTTGTGAGCATTTTGCTGTGAGAAATGTGATGTTTTGACAAAACTCTCGACATTTGTTTGGAGACATAATAGTCTAACTATATATATATATATAAAACCCATATATATAGACAACACGCTCTTTTAATTATATATTTACGTTTCATACATTAGAGGACCCGAAACCAGCCTCAGAAACGTTTCTGCTTGTATGTCTGTCTATCTGACTATCTGTCTGTATGTCTGTACCTATGTATATCTTTCTGTCCCACTAGATTATGTCACAGCATCATGCAAAACTAGCTGGACAGAATTACATGAAACGTTTGCTGTACTTCGATATCTGCCTAAAGTTTAAACTGCACCATAAGTGAAATCAAAATGTCAAGTAAAAGTGATGGGATTTTATAATCTACTTTAAAATAATCTACTAATAAGCTACTTGCTCAATGTAAGCAAACACCTGCACCAAGTTAAACTGATTTTTTTTTTTTTTTATTAGTTCATATTTTCACAGCTGAAACATCAGCGCTGGCGTAGTATAAGTGAATTTTAATGCACTGGAGTCAGTTTAAGACAAAACCTAATCTTTATCTGATCTACTTTTTTCGATTTCTCATCTGTGATTAACTCTCCGATTACCGAACAAGGAGTGTATTTGGCTGACGATGAAAGAAGTACAACTTAGCATGAACAAGGTGTGAACATAAACTTTCCTATATCTTCTCTTTCCCATCGATTGAAATAAAATGAATTAACAGTAGATTGAAAATGTTGCCATGAACTAGGTAAAATTTTATTATTATTATTATTATTTTTTATTTATTTAATTTATTTTATTTATTTATTTATTTATTTATTTTTTTTTTACAATTTTCTAATATTTAACCAATTGGAAACCAATACCAGATAATGTTGTCACACCAAACAAAATTTTGTGAAATTAAAGTTTGAAAACAATTAAGGAGTTTATCATTGTTGCAGACAGACATGTACGTGAGCTTTAAACTAAAATACTAACATCACTGATAAATAAAAGATAATCAGCTTATTTTTAGCTTGAACCTTTTTAACTATTTCTACAATCTCTTTCCCCAGCAACGATGGGTACTTCAGCTAGTTCTTGAATAAATTAGCATTGACTTTCTAGATAAGTGCTAGCAAGGTTTGTAGATTAGTCAGACCTACCAGTACTAGCTAGCATTACTTTAGCAAGCTAACAGTAGCCTGAATGTTTGTAGCCTGAATGTTTCTATTATAATATAATAGAATACTGTTGTATGTTTCAATCTAATTGAATGCAGGTATTTTAAATAACATATTATTTCATTATTTTTAAATAACTGTAATTCATGTATAATTTTAGCTTGCTGTTATGTGACAAAGTTGCCAGGGTTTGAGATCAATGCAATCAATGAGCCAATGCTCATGATGCTCAAAATTCTTAACAACACATGACCCTCTATAGGGTCTAACTAGGTGTTAGCTGTAATTAGTATTGCAGTGTGACAACAGCCTAAAATTGGTATAGTAAAAAAATTAATGTGTGTGTGTGGGGGGGGGCGTGGGGGGTTGGTTTGACAAAAGATGCCTGCTATATTACGTTTAAACATACGCTGAAGCCAACTCTATAAGACTTTAAGAAGAATGAGCATTTGTGAGCATGTGTTGTGCATATGTTTTCTGTTTGCTGCCTTGTCCATTAGCATGTGTGTGTATTACGCAAGGGGACAGGTGGGCCAGAGAGAGATCCAGATCTCCTCCCAAGCAGCTGATGGCCTCCATAGTGCATATCCAAGCTTTATTCTTCTCCCTCACTGACCGCTGAGTGCTTTTCCATGACACTGCAAGGGCCTGAAGAGTCCGAAAATTCATCTGCATATGACAGGAGCTAGGAGAGGTTTCCTCTATGCATTAAATAATGTGTTACTTTATCATATTACTTTGTAGGAAGCAAGTCCTAGGTAAGTGCAAAAGGGCACAAGGTTAGTATGATAAAGCATGCCCTACTAAACACTGCTGTGTGAATGACATGGCACCCACAGACAGCGGATCAAAGATTAAACATCCAGTCGAAGAGGATTAGCAGGAAATCAGATGTCAGGCAGCCATGTTGCTTGGTAATCTGACGTTCACTATAGGAAGATCAGACTCAAGTCATATTTCAAATTTAGGTTTCAGTTCTAATTATGGTGCTGCAAATATAGCACAGTATGAAATATTATAGAGGAATTTGTTTAGCACAAAAGAATATCCATCTATGACCTAAACTGCATCATGAACTGGCCCAGGATAGAGATGATTAAGAGCTATACACCTTCAATACATTTCAATGTGGCTTGAAATAGTCATAATCAAAGGTTCTCCTTTTTTTAATTCTATATAATTTTTAAATGTAAAAACATAATAAAATCATCTGATTGTAGATAGTCTCAGTATTACGCAAATACAAACTCAGACAAACAACTTGTACCGTTTTTTCCCCCACCGTGCCATTATTTATTTATCAAAACGAAGCCAAAAAGAAAAAAAGCTTGATTAGCTGATCATCTGCAGGTGTGCAGACCTATATAAAAGCAGATGTTTTGGCATTTGATTGGTCTGGAACATTTAGGTGTGTGTTAACACAATGCCGAGAGGAAAATACATAAGAAATAGTCTTAGGCAATTGTTGCTACATATCAATCTGGAAAGAGTTATAAAAACCCTCTTCTGTGTAAAAAGAACATGGAAGCATGGACGCTTCTGAAACAATGCCATATGGATAAATGAGACCAAAATGGATTTGTTTGGCCTGAATGCCCATCGCCATGTTTGTCAAAAAGAAAGCAGCATTTCAGCAGAAACACCTCATGCCCTAAGTCAAGCACAGTGGTGGAGGGTGATGATTTGGGTTTATTAAGGTGCTTACCTTGGTACCTTGCGGTAAATGCATCAATCATAAACTCTGTATACCAGTGTATTCTAGAGGCAAATGTGTGGCCATCTGTGTGACAGCTAGAGCCTGGTCGAAATTAGATCATGCACCCAGACAATGATCAAAAGCACAGTAAAAAGTCTAGCTCAGAATGGCTGAAAAATAAAAAAAATCATGATCCAGATCTCAACCCAACTGAAATGTGAAAAGTCAATGCCCATAAAACGCAATGAACTGAAGCAATGCTGTAAAGAAGAATGGGCACAAATTCCTCCACAATAATGTGATCATACAGGAAAGCATTATTTCAAGTTATTGCTGCTAAAAGTGGATCTACAAGCTATTGAATCTTGGGGGGTTCTTGGTATTAGCCATATGTTTTTTTTTTTTCATTTTAGGCTAAATTTTTGTTAAATAAATAATGGCATATTAAAAAAAGTTATATGTTGTTCATCGGAAGTAATATTTGACTAATATTGAGACTTGCTATAATCAATAAAAATGAATTTTATTAAGTTTTTACACAAAAACTTAAGAATTAAAAGAGGGGTATTAAATTTTTAACATGGCAGTGACTTTTAGTTACATGGCAATCAGTGAAGAACGTACTTCAAATGCATGAGCAGAAAAAAAATAATAATTGACTTCAAATAACTAAGCTACATATTAAGTAAGGCATGGAAGTCAAACATTTTCAATCCTGATTAGATAGTAAGTACCTTAAGCTCTAGCCTTGAATGGTCTGATGTTTTAAAATGCCCTTGGAATAAAAAAAAAAAAAGTGTTTCAGATCTTGTTGCATTTGTCCCTTAGTGTTATGGACACCAATACAACAGTATCTCCAAGTAAATTTTTTTTTTGAAGATATTATGTTTTATTGTTCATCACTTATCAGATTACTGCTTTTTTTTTTTTTTTACAATTTATCCTGAACCTTTGCTTGTGCTTAACCAATCAGACTATCAGCATAATGGGATTGCTATAACAGACATAGTTTATGTGATTTAGTTGTGTATTAATCCTCACACTGTGTTCTTTACAAACCATCCCTTTTTCAGGAAAAAATGGTTGGAATTTGAAATGGGTAGAATGAGGTAATAATGAAGGTGTGTTTTACCAACTTGGTCCTGTTCTGCATCAGAACATCTTGCTGGAATTTGTACCATTCATGCTTAACGTTTTGGATCAACGTTACACTAAAGGACTCGTCTCAATCCTTGCTGTGGAAACTTTGGTGACATCTGCACACTTTATTTGCTGACCTCTAATTGGCCAATAGGCCTTAAGAGAGGTTATTTGGTTAATCCTATGAACCAATGAAACTTGCACTGGAAACGTGAGCAATTACAAGAACTGATGTTGATGCGGATATTGTAGGCTTGGAGGGTTATTTATACTTCTTATCCTCTGGGAAGATATAAAGAGGGATTAACCTTCATTCTCAGTCTCCACTCATTACAGTCAGAGGAATGAGAGGGGAATGGGCCAGTTGGCCTTTAGGTCAGATGTCTCAACATGGTCATGGACCAGGCACAGTCCTAAATCCAGGGAGGGAATTCTTACAAGCTGAATGGTATAAGAATAGTTTAATCCTTTTGATTAAACTACATTGTATGATGTAGACCTTTTCTTGGTTCAGCAGATAGAATGAATATGGTTAACATGCATTTGCTGGGTTTGATCAGTCAAGGTTTCAGTTATGGTGTCATCGGTATATGCCTGGTCTAAAGAGGTTTAAATCTCTAGATGTACCAAATAAACTGTATGAAATAATCTCGGTGTAGGTATAAGGGTATGTAATTTTACTGAATTTCCAAACCTAAGGCCCTCCTAACCGTAGCCTCTTACACCTACTGATATTTCAGCATGAGACACATGTTTGTTTTAGGTCACCATTGTTTTTCCAACAACTTCCATCAAATCTATTGCAGCCTACCCCACCGCACCATATGTGAGTGCCTTATGTTTCATGGCCTAATCTTGCTCACAAAGTGGCCCTTTCAACTCTGGTACTCTAGGTGGATTTAGCGCATGTCTCCGTACACCCAGGGGTCTGAGATGGAGTGAGCGGCTTGTGTTTCTTTTTTCTGCACCTGGCCAGACATAGGGTGTGTGAGTAGGGGGAGGGGAGAGACGACAGCAGGTGTTTGTGTCTGCAATGTGTCCGTGTTGAGAGATCATTCGCAATGCAGACAGGACGTGGTGCCAGCAGGTTTGCTCACTATTTACAGAGTTTCCTTTGTTGGTAAAATGTCAGACGTACAGTGATGGGTTTGTCTGTGAATATCACTGAACTTACATACCATTTTAAATAAGCCACTAGTCCTATTCATTTAAATGCCTCGCTATGGAAACATAAAAGCACCATGCATCACCTCATCGAGGTCAGTGTGTTATGATTTGAACACGACGATAGAAGGCTGTCTGTAATTGCTTCATGACCAGACACAAGTCTGATCTTGTTTACAGGAGCCCTGTTTTGCCTTGGGCGGTTGGTGTCTGTCCAGACAGAGTATTGGGTTACTGCGGGAGGGGCGGTGAAGATAGCCGGATATTGTGCCTATTACTTGGAACAACTCCCGAAAACCACTTGATTCCCAAAATCAGTTGCATATAGCAAGTGAGACGTTTTAGGTATGTCATCATGTCTCTTATCTGTCATGACCTGCTGTGGGTTAAAGTAGGTCAGTTCTTCCACTCAAGTGGCATCTAAAGGGATCTGCCAGGAAAAATAGGTTTATACAAATGACTGTCAGGAAGATCATTGTTCATAATGTTTATTGAACAGCTGAGCTGAGCACCCATGCATCACCTCATCGAGGTCAGTGAGTTATGATTTGAACCCGATGAGGCTGTCTGTAATTGCTTCACGACCAGACACGATTCTGATCTTGTTTACAGGAGCCCTGTTTTGCCTCAAAACCAGCAAAACCAGTGCTAGTTATAGCAGAAACAAGAGGGGAAAAAAACAAGTATAGATTTGGAGGTGAAAATGAAGGTCACACTATAGTATCTCACAGGGTCTTGTTAGGTACAGAGTATGGTGTTCGTTCAACAGCCAAATCACAAATCACATCCTATTTGACAGAACGTATCATGGACATTAAGTGACACATACCTGTACTCAATTAATGCTGGTGTTGGTGCAATGACTTAACATTTTCTTGGATTCCACATTCTCCAAAAATCTATTAAACACATTTGGTTCACTCAGTGTAGGTGCTGTTCTGTGAGGCCAGTTGTTTTGCTTCATTGATCATGTGACAGAAATAAGTGACATGACTGACATATTAGGACAGGCTTATTGCTGTGTAATGCAGACAGCAAAACATAATTACAAAAAATTATAATTTGTCAGAATGAATAGAATATGTAAATGGGCTTTTACTGTCAAACTGTTTCTATACAGACATAGATACTGTAGATACAGTGATTGATTGATTGGTTGGTTGGTTGGTTGATTGGTTTAGTGAGTGAGTGAATAAGTGCACTTACAGGCATAAATGTCAGTGTGACATACTGTGGTTCCATGTCACATGTCAGCCAGTGGCTCGGGCCTTGATACTGCTCGACACAATATTATGCAAGAAAAAAAACAGGGTCTCAATTGCCAATTGTCGAATCAAGGTCTTAATTGTCAATAAAAGTTTACACTTTATTCCTTTCTTATAGTTCATGATTATCAATTGCTGGAGAAACTGGCTTATTTATATAAGTGTACAAGTGTACTCATCATTTAAGGATTCCTGATGGCCTGACTAAAGGGAATGAGAAGAACCACGTTGTATCAGTTTATGAGTGAACACTCTGTATAAGGCTCTGTTTGCTAAGGTGTTCTTTATTTGTTATTTCTGAGAAGCTGATGTTCTCTTCCTAGGCTCATCTGCCCTCCCTCACTACCTATTTTTTTTTCCCTCCTTTTCCTTCTATGGCCTAAGGGTGTGATAAAATTGCCAGTACAGACAATGATTTCTTCACAAACAGGGGATCATTACAGTCACAGGGTATTGACTGGCACGTTTCTATCCATAGTCACATGACCAAATGCAGCAGAAAGTGGTTTTAATGCTTTTGATGTGCTGTTTTATTATGATTATGATTATAATATTGTTTTATATATTTGTAGCCTGAACTTCTGGCTAAATATTGTGTAGACACCACTGCTGTGTGGATATGAGTTCATTTTCTCTCTCTCTTGTGTATGATGACATGCTGAGGCTATTTTTGTAGCAGTGTGTACATTTGCCTTCTTCTGAAGTAAGCATCGCTGCTTTTAAAGGCTCTTCTTTGATTCGCATTAAAATAAAATGGTCCACCGTTGAGTAATGTACTTTCCTCAACACACCGTGCTGTCCTCAAAGCCTTTGGCAAACACATGAGTGAGATTAATGAACTGACAATAATGAGCTGGTTGGCTGATTCACAGGAACAACACCTCACTGAGAAAACACTGCACAATAACCACAATATGGCACGGGCTTTGCAAGCAGATTGCATATCTGTATATTGCATACTGTATGATGCACATTTTACATATCACTTTTACATATTTATTTATTAGCAGGGAAAGGCAGTCACTGTCCATTGGATTCATTGTATCAGGACAGAAACTACCTAGAGACTATGACAAAAATACTACGCAGCCAAAGCCAAACTTATGCCTGTTTATATAAAACATTTTTTTGTTGTTGTTTGAAAGGAGAAATATTTAAGCATTGCTGCAGTCTAATTACATTCAAATGCTACAAGGGCAGCATGATGGCTTAGGGGCACTGATGCCCTGCACCTCCAGGGTTGGGTTTCGAATCCTGGAGTTTGCATGTCCTCCCCGTGCTTGGTGGGTTTAAATGGTACAGAAGATAAATAAATGTTACAAGAACTGTCCACAACATTTCTCTAGGTGATAATTGTGCGTCTGATAAGATACTATAGTAGTGCAGAAGTGATGCCATTTGTTTTAGTAGTTTCAAATGTACAGTTCTTACATTTGACCTCCTACAAGGCCACAGATTGTTTAACCACACAAACCTACCATCTCAACAAGATGTAGGCGATTATGGTTTCTGCATTATAGTTAAGTTGCTTTGCTAATTCCCTGTGCAATTTCTTTGGCTGTGTAATAGGGGAACTGACGAGAGTATATGACTGATCTTGATTTGTATATGGGAGTACAGTACATGACTCACTGTGGCTTAGTGGTTAGCACAGGCGCCTTGCACCTGCGGTGTCCGGGTCGGATTCCCACCATTCCGGGTGTGTATGCATGGAGTTTGCATGTTCTGCCCATGCTTGGTGGGTTTCCTCCGGGTACTCCGGTTTCCTCCCACCATCCAAAGACATGCACATTAGGGTAATAGGTGTTCCCAAATTGCCTGTAGTGTGTGAATGAGCATGTGAGTGTGTTTGTGTGCGCCCTGCGATGGATTGGCACCGTGTCCAGGATGTACCCCGCCTCATGTCCCAAGTCTTCTGGGATAGGCTCCAGCCCCCCCTCCCCCCTCCTAGCGAAATTGTATACAGTATAAAGTGGTAAAGATGATAAGATGATGAGTACGTGACTTCACTCAATTTCCAATGGAGGGCTGATTTTTTTAAAATCACTTTTCTCTTCTGTTTGTAAGCTGATGTATAGGGCAAAGTGAATTTAGCATGCAGGAATTATCTGGTGGTGGGGATTTGAGTAAATAGGATTAAAAAAAATGAAAATAAACTTTCAACTTAGAAGCTACAGACAATTGAATTACAACTACAGTAGCAGTGCTTCTGTCAAAACAATATATTTGGTAGTCTTACCACCACTGGCAGTATTGTTTGGCACTAACAGGGCCACATGGGTGCAATGGGTTCATCATGATCTGTCCGCACAATCGAGCCAGCTCCCCGCTTAGACAACATGTGAAATCAGATCCTCGGCTCGATATAGAATCCTTTACCAGACGTGAATGTTGGGTAGCAAGCGAGCCTTGATGGACTTTGCTGTAAATAGATAATGTGAACTAGGACAGCTCCATCAGTGGCATCTTTCAGTGGCAGTGAAAGATTTCTCACATATGCCAAAAACTAAAAAGCTAGTGTTGATAGGAGACATTTTGCAGGATCTTGACTTTTTGACATATTTCAAACTGAAATCCAGCAGTGGTCAGCAGTAGAATGCAGCACAAACATCATCTGATGAAAATGCATGATGTGTTTATTAGCCATTCTGTAATCTGAGTGGGCAGACAGCTCACATGGGAAAGGTCAAGACACAACACTGCTTTCCTCTTGCTATACTGGTTGCACATATAAAAGAGCATGGACAAAAGTATTTGAACAAACCTGCAGCGACATTGTATCTAAATACATTTATTTCAATATGGAGTTGGTTCCCATTTTGCTGCTTTAACAGCTTCCACTTTTTTTAGGCTGTCCACAAGATTTTGGAGTGTGTGGGAATTCCTGCCCATTCATTCTGTAGAGCATTTATGAGGCCAGCCAACGATGTTGGTCTTGTCATCCCAATGGTGCCCAATGGGGTCCAGGTCAGATTGAAACACCTGAATTCAATAATTAACAGGTTTGGCCAAATATTTTTGTTCATATAGTGTATATAAAACATACGCACACACATTTGTTGTGGGAAAGTGTCAGATACTCAGTAATGTAAGATGGGTTAATGCCAAAGATGATGACATGGTACAAATGCTGTGTTTACACTGTGGGTGTAGTGCAATGACACTACCTGTATCTGTTTAGCGGTTCGAATGCCCATATGTGTATTTGTACTGGGATTTAAACACAAAGCATGCGTGACATAAACGGGGTTTTTTTTTCGGCCTCAAATTAAATATGAAACCTTTCTCTATGGAAACAGTGGGAAAATCCAAGAGATAAAAATACCAGCGCCACCAGCATGGCCTTTGAACTCTGGCACAGACATTTTCACAACTTCAGCTCAGGTTCATATTTGGTCTCATATTAGACTTATGTGGGAAATTTTTAAAACCATTTTTCAGGTGTTTTTTTTTGCCCAGGATACACTGCCTGGACAAAAAAAGGTGACTGTTTCAGAAGGGAATTTCTGAAAGTGGGTTGAAGGCTTTGATTCGCTAAAGAATAAAAAGCTTGTACTTTGGCGCAATGGAAAAAGGCAATGTGGTCTGATGAGTCCAGGCTGACCATACTCCAGAGCGATGGTTGTGTCAGGATAGGAAGGGAAGCGCATGAAGCGATGCACCCCTCATACATACTGTAGTGGCCACTGTACAAGCTTCTGGAGGCACAGAAATGTTACGGAGTAATAAATGAGTTGTAGTCAGTTGACGACCTGAATAATACTGAACATGACCAGAACATTTTCTTTCCTGATGGTTTATTCCGGGAATCAAACTGTGAAATAGTGTTTCTGGGTGCATGAGGAATAATTTTTAGACATGGACAGGCCACCACATTGTGTGCTGTAATCAAAGCTAAAGGAGGTCGAGCGAAATGTTAGAGTACGCACACATTTTTCTTTTTTTTCTTTGGCCAGGCAGTGGATTTAGACATCAGTATTTAAGTTCAGCCTTTATTCATCGCAAATACATTACCTTGAATTGAATTGTAATTCCTTATTCATGACCATTAGGGTCAGCCATTAAACGACACCCCTGAAGCAGACAGGGTTTAGGCCTTGTGTAAGGGCCCAACAGTGGCAACCTGGTGGAGCTGGGGCAATGAACTGCTGACCTTCCGATGAGTAACTCAGAGCATTAACACCCTCAGCCACCACCGCACCCATATTTAAATAATTTTCACCAAAATACAAAGAATCAAGTAGCCTAATTGAAATCACTGCTAAATAAATTGCACAAATTGGGGCAGCCATGCTGAACTGAGTCTTTGTTTGCACTGTGATCTTCATGTCTGATTTCTCACTAGTGCTTGCTTGAGAGTAAAAACTTTGATTTACATACTTAGTGCTGTTGAATTCTCGATTCTGATTGGACAAAAGAAAGTAAAAAGCTGGCGAGCTCATACAATTGTAGAAGTCATAGTGCTTTGCGGCTGCTGTAACTTGTGATAATAAATAGATTGGAAGTGATAGATAAGTGTTTTGTGGATGTTTCGAGATCCTAATATTAACTGTAATTATACTGTGTTTGAAAATTACAGTGCCATAAATTTAAAAACTATTGGCAAATTGTTGCTGTGGTATAAGAGGATGTTACTTACTATTATTGAAAAACACACTCCATCAAGAATAATACAAATTATTGTTATAAACATTTTATTTTTCTATACTTGGCTATATATATATATATATATATATAGCCAAGACAGTGTATTTTTTATAAAATGTTATATGTATATATATATATTTACATATGGAAAATACACCCCTTAAATAAATAATGAAGAATAATAATATCATGTAATGCTTTCCATCCTTTTCCGCATCCCCTCTAATAGTTTTCCCATGCAGACCCATGTGAGGCCTCAGACAGGGATGTCTGTGCATTGTGTTCTTTTTGCTTACTGAATTAACTCCTGATAGAAACCTGATATTCATGTATAAGAGTAAACAAAGGCAGGAAAACGTTTGGTACAGCTTGTTTGAGTTGAAGAGCAATATCTAAGAATATAACTGCAGGAAAAAATGAAATTGTGTTGCTTTGTGCTTAGTAAAGCCTGAACAGTTTGGTTACATAATCCCCAGAATAACAATCACATATTCAACTGTGTACCACAGGGGGTTCACAGTGGAAAGTCCTTTATAACAACAGTGTATCTGTTTGGGATTCTGTGGCACCTTGCTGTGTGATGAGGCTAATACTGTATCTATGATTTTAATAGCTTAAAAAAAGAATAAAACATGATGATCTTCCATTAGGTACAGTTACAGTTTTTGTCATATTCTGCAAGAAGCAATAAAAATGAGAAGCAAGACCCATGGACAATGTATAGTGCATTTTAACAATATACACGATTTGACAATTTTAATGCATTAGTAATTAAATTATATTATTAAATATGAAGCGGCTGAATTTTACTCAGTATGTTCTGCTTTCTAAAATATACATTTAAAAAAAAAAAAAAAACAAATGCAGTGATGAAGTGCAATTTTATATAAAATAAATTTATTTTAGTTGGGTGTTTTGTTTTTTCATGTACTTTATTTCTTATTTGATCTGGACTAGATCTTGGGCCATGCATAGAGTACTTATGATATGTATTTATGACTCCTAGATGACATACAGACAAGTATTGCCTTTGAACCGAACTCAAGATTCATGCACAACACTGAGAAATGTCAGGAAACAATACATGTGGTCTTAAGGAACGGATTGGTTTGAAATGGCTGAACGTCTGTGGAAACTGTATAATAATACAAGAACAAAAGCACATCTATAGTTTAAAAACTGGACTTGTATTAGGGCAGGTTTGAGGTTTTTCAGGTAAATTATCCCTAACCCACGTCTGCATTCCCAAAGGTTGAAGAAGGAAGGAATTAGCTTTGACTGCCTAAATATTACATGGGTTATCTTAATCTACTTCCTACATTAACTGTTTAGAAATGAAAAATTCTTAGTTGAAGCCAAGCAGCCAATAGTTTGAAGCAATAAAAAGTACATTAAAAATGAAACATATCAATGCTGCCGCATGGCTCAGAGGCTGAACCTTCCTCAGTAGAATTCTGAGGAATTATTGTTCTCTGTCATATATACTGTATAATATTAAAATATTACATTTTTTAAACTACCACGTTGAATCAGGAACAGACAGGCATGTATTGCTTTCTGATATGTAACAGAACATGAGAAGGTTATGTTTGCAGTTGGCGCCATCATGAGGTGAAACACTGCGAAAAAAAATATACTGTACCCATTGTACCGTACATAGCCGTAGCAATAACTGAGACTCTCACTCTCACCAAAGGTCAAATAATTTACTCTTACTGTTAGGTACAGGTTAAACTGGGTCATTAAAAGTCATTAAACATTCCTCAGGATCCATGCATCTGGCACTGGTCAGGGGTGTCTCAGTGATCCAGATGTTTTTTCTGATCAGAAGGTCACATGTTCAAACACTTGCACCAACAAGCAACCACGACTCAGACCTTAACAACTCAGATGTAGAAGTAGATAAATATAAGTTGTTCTGGATAAGGGCGTCTGCCAAGAAGCATAAATACATTGTAAATTATCGTTATTATTTAAATCTAATACTAACTCACTCATTTACTCATCATCTATACCACTTTATCCTGTATACAGGGTCGCAGGGGCCTTTCCATTGTTTCCTCTCCCAGGACAATTAAGGCAGGATGTCGGGTACACACTGGCCGGGGTGCCAATCCATTGCAGGGCACGCACACTTACACACTCATTCACACACACTGAAACGCCAATTAACCTAATCTGCATGTCTTTAGACTGTAAGAGGAGACACCAATTACAGGGAAAACAGGCAACCCCCGAGCTCAGGAATCGAACCCGGACCCTGAAGGTGTAAGGCCAAAGTGCTAAACACTAAGCCAACGTGGCCTAAGCTAATACATTTTTATTATTTTTGGCTGAAATGTTTCTTTAGTTGTATTTTACATTACCTTTACAGTAAATTTATTAATTTTTACACTCTTTTTTGTATTACACGTATATTACATATATGTGCAATGTGTATATTGTATATATTACCTGCATATGTTATTTTAAAACATTTTTATTAGCATTTCTTCTTCCTGGCAAATATTCTTTGTGAAATGTTTTTTTTTTTTACTTCCTTGGTTTCCTTATTATGTATTAAACTAGACTCTACATATAGTATATGGATTATCATGACACAAAAACATCTGCTCATATTAATGGATTTAAACTGTTTGCTACATTTGTGCAGTATTTTTATGCGAAAGTTCGTAATAGTTCATTGCACGTCCTAGTCATCTTGGCAGCGACCTCTACTGGCGCGGAGGATGCGTTTAGAAAAGTCCTTACTAGTTATCTATATCCACACACATACTGTACATTGTCAATTGTCTGAGAAAGAGCTATGGAATGGTTCATGGATTTGTTACACACAAATAACAAGAGATTTTTTTATAAGTACAGGCTCTTCTATTTCTTTTCTTGGATTTTCTTCTATTCTTTCAATATGCACAAAAAGGACAAAAACCTTGATCTCACTGCTGTTATATGTGTCAAGATATTTTATGTTTTTGCATGTAATTTTAAATACACCTGGGAGATATTTTTTGCTAAGCAAACTGCAACATATTTAATTAATGATTACTTTATTTGCATCTTCAATTCAATTTTTTTTTATTTATATAGTGCTTTTAACAATGATCATTGTCACAAAGCAGCTTTACACAATAAAAAAAGGGAACCCACCCTCATTTGGGTGATAATGGATAGCAGGAATTGATTTGCATATGAATGCATTTGTAAAACAAAAACTCAACTACTCTATACTACCGATCAAAAGTTTGGGGTCACTTGCAATGTTCTTTGTTTTTGTTTAGTGATGTATTTTCTACATTCAACAACAATACTGGGGATTTTAAAACTATAAAACAACACATATGGAAATAGGTAATTATGTAACAATAAGAACAACAACAACAACAACAACAGTCAGTTGCTATTTTAAGACACGGAGGTCAGACTTTCTGGAATAGTGCTTGCAAGAACAGTATTGTCAAGTGCATTTGCGAAACTCATCAAGCACAATGATGAAACTGGCTCTCATGAAGATCATCCCAGGAAAGCAAGACCAAAACTCACCTCTGCTGCAGAGGAGAAGTTCATTTAGAGTTACTAGGTTCAGAAATCATCAATGAACAAATAGCACCTCAGATTAGAGCCATTATGAAGGCTTTACAAATCATGAGTAGCAGATACATCTCAACATTAGCTGTTCAAAGAAGATTATTGCAGCTTTGCTTTATAGCAGGGGTGTCAAACTTCGTTCCTGAAGGGACGCAGTCCCGCAGGGTTTTGTTCCAACCCTCGAGGACATGCAGAGTTTAGCTTCAACCATAATTAAAAACACCTGATCCACCTAATCAAATCATTAAGGCTTATTTGAAAATGACATGGCATATATGTTGGAGCAGGGTTGGAACAAAACCCTGCGGGTCTGCGGCCCTTCAGGAACGGAGTTTGACACCCCTGCTTTACAGTGTAGAAAGAAATAAAAAGCAGTAAAGACCATGAAGAAATGTTCCCAAACTTTGGTACTGTATATATACAGTATACAATATTGAAATGCCAGTCTGCCTGCAAAACATTTCTTTTGTGGGGTAAGGCATAGCACCCAGACGACCCACCAAGCTAGGGGAGAACAAGGGTTCGCAGACAATGATTAAACTAACTTTTACATGTTGTTGTGGATCTTCTGTGGTTACGCAAATTATCCTGAATCAGTGAATTTACCAAGAGCTTGCTATTGAGTATTTCCCAGTTTTTCATCATTGACATTGGTAAGTGCGCTGACTCATTAGGTCAAGGAGGGCTGGTAACATATCCCGGGGAACACAGGGTACAAGGCATGGGTTAACTTAGATGAAGTGTCAACCCATCAAAGGACATGCATACATGCTCATAATCTGCAAATGAAAGGTGCATGGTTTAGGTGGCAGTGATGGCTCAAATGGGTAAGGCTGTAGGTTACTGGGCTACTGATTGGAAGGATGGGGGTTTGTGCCAATCCATCCCAGGGCACACACATACACTCACACATTACGGGCTATTTGGGAACACCAATTAGCCTAATCTGCATGTCTTTGAACTGTGGGAGGAAACCGGAGTACCCGGAGAAAACCTACCAAGCAGGGGGAGAACATGCACACTCCATGCACACAGAGACAGGAATCAAACCTGGTCGAGAATCGAAACCAGACCCTGGAAATGCAAGGCGACAGTACTAATCACTACAACTGTGTGTATGTTCATGGTGGATTAAAACACACTGGTGCCCCAAACAGGTTGTCCCATGCATAAGGGATAGGCTCCAGATCTACCATGAAGATAACTTAACAAATGAATGTATTGAGAATATATTTTAAAATACTGTGTTATGGATGAAAGGGTGTGGCACACGGCTAACATTAAACCATGTCAATGAGAAACATCACTTTTCCTAATATGCTTAAACAGCTCTCTGTAATAAAGCGTTATATAATTTCCATGAAAGAAGCATGAGTTTATTGCGTAATACCTGGTGAAAGTCAGAGACAGTGAGTGCTGTGCTTTTTTTCTTACTTTCTCATGGCGTTTCCTTTAAAAACCGGAGCTTTCCAGCTTGACGCGTGACGTCACGAAAAAAAAAAAAAGTGCCGAGGGAGAGTCGCGAGACACTGGCTTAAAGTAACGGAGGGGCTGAGCGCGAGCTGAGGAGCTAGCCGGCTAGCTAGCGCTGACCATTGTTGTCTTTTTAAAGAAAATCAAAACAACAACGATTTAAGTATTTTATGGTGTTTAATCAGTATTTTTAACATACTGGAGCGTTATACTATTAACTGTTTTAAAAACACCCTGTTCGGAGTGTTTCCTTCGGTTTGGACTCGGAATTGGCGGAATGGATATTAGCTGGCAAGCTAGCTGACAAGCCACCTTCGAGTTGAGCTAGCATCAAAGTTGGCGAAACTAGCCGAAGCCGGTTTTTAGTGTAGTTTTTAAAGTATATTTGCCGGTACTGTGAGAGTAGGTCACCAAGTGGTCGTTTATAAAGTTTAAGAAAACAGGTGGTGAAAGACAAGAAGTAGGTGGAGGGGGAAAGCCGCGGTCGCCTCGGCTGTGTGTGTGTGTGTGTGTGTGTGTCCGTCCTTGCGAGATGTTGTCCAACTCGCAAAATCAGCTGGTGTTCCCCAACCAGCAGCAGCAGCAACAACAACAACAGCAGCAACAGCAAGCTCTCCAGCACCTTCAGTTTCACGCCAAACCTGCGCTTCAGATCAAGAAAAACGCCATAACTGACGACTACAAGGTCACCAACCAGGTTCTGGGTTTGGGCATCAATGGCAAGGTGTTGGAAATCGTCCAGAAGAAGAACGGAGAGAAGTATGCGCTAAAAGTGAGTAGTTGTCCTAGCTAAACCTAAATCTCCCTCTCTGAGTTTCTGAGGTTAAAAGAACACAATGAAAAAGGGAAGTAATATTACAGGAAACATCACCCGTCTGGGATTATTTCAGATCCGAGTTTATTTGTTTTATTAAATGCAGTCCTGTTTATTACCGGTCACCTGATTTGGATTTAACGATCCTTAACTTTATAATGAAATAATTTGATCCTTCAGCTCCTTTTTTGAACGTTGATGTGTTGGAAAGTCAGAGACTGTAAGAGGTTAAAGCCACAGGAAATACATTTGTTTTTAAGGTCAGACAGACTGACTCAATGGAAAATGAATCTCTACATGATAAGTTACTTCAAGTCTGATCTTTGACTCTATTCCCTCTAAGTATAAAATTACTTTATAATCCTACACACCATTTTGTTATCAAGATCACGACACTGTAGTAAATTTCACTGTTTGTTTACTTTCACTGTCGTGTTTTGGCACGTTTTCATGGAGCACAGGCGCTTTTCAGCTGCTTACTCATAAAATAGTCGCACGTTTCAGTACGGCCCGGACGCTTCCGTCTGTGGGTGTTCATTCACAAGTAAAGGTTAGACCGTATGACAGACAGTTTTATTTATTTGTCCTAAAGGTCAGAGCACTTGCACTTCTGCAGTCTGCCTCCTCATGCTATCTGTGAGGTGTAGCAAGCAGAAGGCAGAGCCTTTTATACACTCCCTCGCTTTTGAATGAAGTGTTGTGCCGGCAGCCATGTGGTTTCTTGCTTAAAAAGCGTACATAAAGCCTGAATTCCTGGTCAGATTTCCTCTCTGACAGCCAACGGGACAAGCAAAATCAGCTGGCATGAAATGTCAGGTGGCGCAAAAGGGAAATCCTGAACATTGTTTTAACATGAACTTTTATGACGATGAAGATATCAGTGGCCACATGAAAGTTTGATTCGTTGTGTTGCAAGCTTCTTCTGTGTCAGATCTGGCACCAGGCTGCATTCATCTCCTCCTTTTTGGCCTGGCCCTTTTTAGCTTCTGATGAGCTCTGCATGTCACGTCTGAGTGGATGTACGGGAGCGAGAAAGAGGAGACGGGTAATGGGGAGACGTAGACAGTGGAGCCTCTTGAAGAGAACATGAATGATCACTGGGCACAGGAAGGAAGATTTCCCCGGTCCATTCCAGTGTGTGCATCTCCAGTCAATATATTAAGAGAAAAGTGAATTACACCTGACCTGAAATTACATTGTGCATTAAGGAAATCTATTCTCACCCATTCTCCAAGTCGGAGTTAAACCAGTTATGTAAGTTTGAAAACGTTACAGCTTTTTATAGCGTAGTTTATTCAGCACTGCACTTAGCAATATGGTGTCCTGAATTAGGCTCATTTTGCCTGATGGGTATCATTGTTTACGTTCAGTAACAGTTGCTATATGAGTTTTTAATCAGGGGCTTTTTACATTTTATGGACCATTTTTGTTTACTGTTTCCAGGCAGACTTCATACAGAATTCCGTACATGCATGTGTTTAAACTCATAAACAGTATAAAATCTCAGTCTAAATCTATATAGATGGAGAAAAAGCTTTTGTGTGAACGGAAGCCTTTGTCATAGAACAGGAGAAATACTTTCTGTCGCTGAACTTTGACACGATTGGTGCAGGCATGTAGCGTCAGAGCGACAGGTTTCGAGTACACCCATCTCTTTTTACTCTTAATGAATTAGCACAGTAGGTACAGGTAATGCTGCACCTTTTTTAGAGGCATGAAGATTATTTTTATCCTATTCCTCTACATAATATTTGCCTTTTTTTTGCCAATGAGTAGCATCTGAGTTTTGATACTCTATGGCTGTGTTGCATGATTTTATGGTAATAATAATGTGGAAAAAACATGTTGATGGGTAAAGAATTATTAGAATTATTGGTTTATTCATTTATTAAAAGTGCAAGAGTATGCATGTTCATACGATACCTTTCTGTACAGGATATTTGGTTTGGTGCACGTTGTGATCACAGAACGAACACAGCCTAGCTTTGACTAGCTCTGCAGCTTTCGTCAAGCTCCACACATGTGATCAAATTGAATTAATGGCACAGGCAGCACATTACGGAGGGCTTGTTGCAAAAGATTTGAATAGCACTTCAGAGATATGGAATTGATTCAGGCTGGAATAGTCACATTTGCAATTTAATTGAAAATGTAATACATTACATCCTAAGTGCTAATTCATAGGTCAATAGTATGATATTTCAAACTTCGTTGTGTTCATCTTTTGCTGAAAGAGGGGATTTTCTTTTCCAAACAGTGAACATTATTCTAGATATAGGGAATGAAAATGCATTATGATTAACCTAAAGCTAATGCTTTTATAAGTGGTGTAATTTATGTAAAGGAAACATGAATTTTGTTTTACTTCTGTTGCTATGTGCAGATTTGTTAATTTTTCAGTGCTCCATAAATCGTGGGGGAAAAAGCTCTTGTTTCATTAGCGTTTATGTTATGAAAACGCGCTCCTCATTTATTCTGTCAAAGAGTTGTGCAAAAAAATGTAAATAATTTAGTGCTGTTACTTTTTGTTTTGTTGAATTTACCCATAGCTACCCAGAAAAAGATATGGGTATCTTACCCATAGATACCCAGAGAAAGAAAGGTGTGTGCCTTTAAGTGCATTCCTTGAATGTTCAGGGAATTATGCCCAGTTTACCGCTGTTTACAAGTTTGTACAAGTTTGTACAAGCTTATGTGTTTACGAGTTAAATTCATAATAAATGAAAAGAAATTTCACGCCCCCGAAATGTGACTGAATGTCACACTAGTTCATGAGGTCATTGTTTGTATTTGACTGGGCCAAGACTGTTTTTTAAATCATTGGACTTATTTTTAAATCATTGGACTTATTTGGTAAAATAATTAACGTACAGATTACCAGCCAATATGGCAGATGCAGTTTGAACTACCAATGGCAGTCAGTTGTGGGGGGGAGTCTTTTCAAGTGGTTGGACTGTGCTTAGTCATGTACAAGCTCTATGTTTATTCCTGTTTTATTTAATCAGCTCAGATATGGTCTGGTAATAGTTTTCAGGATGTTGGTGGCAGTGGCATAGCATAATTAATGCTTCACAAGCTGAACCTCTTTCTACCTGCTAGAAAACCACAGGATGAGTGTAACCGCCACCTCTGAAAATGCTGTGTGTGTATGTATCTGTGTTACTGCTCTTAACTATGCTTCTGTGTTCAGATATGAGGTTATTTCTAGTGGGATCTTGTGATCATGCTTGTTTATTTGTCCTTGCCTGGGGTTCAGACTGTTCTTCAGAAGGTCAATGGGGTGCTGTTTTACGTCAGTGCTCATTGGTGGTCCATATTGAGTAGCTTATGTCCAGTCATCCCCCCCAGGTGCTGTATTTAAAACAGTTGTAAGAAGTAAATGTTTTATTGTGCTTTTATTTCATGATAATTTTCAGTGATTAGCATTGTGGTGTTGTTCACATAAGCCAGTTTTGCTTGTTGCAAGTGATAACAGAGTAGCCTTCAAAAACAAAATAACAGTTCTGGCTGGTGCTTTTTACTTAAGCTGTTTACACTGAGAAAATAACTGTTGTGTACATATTGAGTGGAATTTAGTGTCAAGATCACCTAAAATGAGATTGTGTTGTTGTCATCCTAGCACTGATTGGTGATTGCTTCTGGGAGGTTAAGTGTTGGGATGGATGGTGTATGTAAAATTGACCTCATTCAGTTGGGAAAAAGTAAATGATGATGGTTATGGAACTACAGTCAGGACTGTAACTAAGCGTAATGAAGCTCATAAGTTTTATATATATATCGCATGAGTTCTGTAGTGAACAGCATTATCAGAAAGGGTAGGTTTTTTTTTTTTTTTTGCTCTCTACCCCCAAATTAAGGTTTGTGTAGAATACAAAAGGTGTAATCTATTGATCATTCCTTGTCCTCGTAGCAATCGTAGCAATCCTAGAGTTTATACTACTGAGTTTTGTTCCTGGTTTTCCTGAATAATTTAGTATGATTTAATAACGGAGCAGATCACTGAATCCTATTAACACACACATTTGTATGTACGTATATTTATGTGGGATCACAAGGCACAATACAAGAACAATTACTTTTCCTGTGAGAAATTATTTGGCATGGTGTACTAAAATGGTTGTTATGGAACACAGAACCTTCAATTTGATGTGATGCATAGCAGTGTTCAGGGTTGCTGCATCCGACTCCTGGTCACAACTTTTAAAACTTTAAAATCTTCAACCAAGAATGCAATGAAAATGTCTCCTTAATCAGCTTCCAAGTCATCCACTTGGAATCGTCCTCTCAACTACCCGTTTCTTCACGAATTTTAGTGACATTAAATCAACATATCTTTAAATATGATCTGTTTTGTGTACATGTATATAACTTTTTGCTTTAGAGAAATGAACAAGCAAAAATGAGCAAAAATGTTAAATGGCGTTGTTCCAATTCCAACATTTTAAAAAAATTATTCCAGTTTTTTTTAAACAACTTTAGATTTTCAGTTCATCACTTCTGCATGAGTTCCCACAATCAATCCTCCTCGACTTTTTGCTTCATTTTCCTCTTGTTTTTTGTGAATATACCAGTTAGCTATGTTCTCATAGCAACTCATGCTATGCTTCCTGCTGTTTTTTTTTCCCCTTTCACTTTTTAAGGAAGTGATGTATGGTTTCCATTCAGATCAAATGCTATGCTTGAGAACAGCTTCTTTATGCTGCTGATAATTGAGACCTGTCATGCTGAAGTTAATCCCATAGTCATGACATTTATCAGTAACTCTCGGCTTGCTAACCAGTGGACCGTGGGTGTCCAGCCTCAGCTTTGCGGTATACATTCGGGTTGGGAAATATTCTCTTAATGAGATCATATATCATTTGTTAGTTGCATTGAATTAGTAGTTTATTATGGAGCTCTTATGAATGACCTCGAACAGTAGTTGTACGTAGAAATGCTAGGACCTTCGAGGTCAGAAACCTAGAAGACAGTCTGCAGTTTTCCACTGACCAAAAGAAAAGAGATTTGTGGTTATCAGCCTTCCAAAGGAAGACGAGGCTAATCCTGGGCAAAGGATAAGCCTCTGTTGATCACTGGGGGTTGTGTAGCATAATCAGGGAATAAATATTCAGTGAATTTAACACAGTAACCTTCCTAGAGCACGCGTAAACTGTTGGGGGAAAAAATAAAAATTTTGGATGTGGTAAAAAAAAAAAAAAGTCTAAATGCCCATTTTTATAGTTTAAACCCTAAATATGCTCCAAAAACACTTCAATTTCTTTTTAAACTCCGCTTAATTCATTACCCTTAACAGAAAAAAAGAATGTAACGGTAAACCCATATACAGTACAGAACTGTACTGCTGTGTTACTCCTATATGTATTGTAATGCAAGCGCATTAAAAGCTAATTAGTATACACGTCAATGAACTTGGCGGATTTAACAAATAAATTACAACTACTGCTATAAGTTTTTTCTTCACATACATACATACAGGAGAGAGAGAGCTTTTGGCTAAAATATAAGATGCTGTACAAGACAGTAAGGGATATCATTGTTGAGAAATATTAACCCGGGGAGAGTTATAAAAAGATAAAATCAAAATATAAGTCATTGGATATAACATGGAACAAAAATCAAGGGGTAGGGAAAATATGGCACAACAGAGACATCACTAAGTTGTGCTTTAACAATTATTAAGAAGATTTATATACTGTATATATTATATATACTGTGTATATATACTGTATGTGTGTGTGTGTA
>QMIH01000011.1:1207778-1232777 GCA_003987875.1 Clarias batrachus | reverse complement strand
ATGTGTTATGGTCTGATAAGCCATAATGGAGAAAATCACTCCAAATGACCACCATCCCCATGGTGAAGCATGGCGTTGAAGGGGTCAGGCTTTGTGCCTGCTTTTCTTTACCTGGCATTGGGGCTTTAGTTGGAGTCCCGAGAATAAAGACTAGCTTCAAATACCAGTTGGTTTGTATGCAAAAACCTAAAACCTCGTAAAACACTTAAGATGAGGAAGAATTTCACCATTCAGCATAACAATGGCCTGAAGCACACCTCCAGATCAACAAAGGAATGGCTTAACCGAAACAAAAAAAACAAGGGTTTGGAATGGCTCAGTCTGGCTATAAAGCTAATCAGAAGTCTGTAAGGTGACCTGAAGAGGCCTTGCACTGGGGTTGCCCAGCTCAAACGCACCCTGTGGGCAGACCGTCTGAGACAGAGTCACTCTGACTGTGCGTCGAGTCTACATTTGACACGTGTGCATTTCCTCTTTAGCTACATTTCAATTTCTCATAGATGTCTTATTTTTTAAAAAACAAAATCGGTTACAAATACATACACATGCGCTTTCAATATGGTGTATCACTTTTTGTTGTTGCATGTCCCCACCTACCCCCATGAGCCTGTTATTTCCTGTTCAACCACAACCTTTACAGAACGAGGGCAGTCAGACAAATTCTGATTTGGAGCACGTTCTTGTTTGGAGCAGCTTGCCATTTCCTGGCTTGTCGTTTCCTCGTTTATAGAATGAAAGTCCCTTGAACTGTTTCCTCGTGTTTCATCTGCAGTCAGACCAAACAAAATTTTAAAAAATGTCAAAATTGTCTGATTTCATCTTGAGGAGGTGCACTGTTAGTCTAATTAGTATGCATGCCTATTCCCTGACAAAAGACGCTGGTCAGGAATATGGGTCAGGTATATGCAAGAGTCATTTGAGACGATTGCTCAGTCTGAAAACAACAGGAGAAAAGTTTGCCATAATTTGGTCACTGATTTTTAACAGCTTTCAGTTTTACCTTGTAGCAGAGATTTATAGCATGGTCACTCTGAGGTAATTAGATTCAGATATAGATGTGAGTTTATGTAACAGGCATCACACTGATAAATATGATAGGATGGCCATTCAAGTCAAAGTGGGACTTTTGGTTTGAACAGTTATGACAGTAGAAACTTTTCTTATTTTTGCTTCTCTATATAATGCCCAGCTACAATGAAGCATCTCACTAGTGCTTGGACACCATCAAAGTAGTGTTAAGTTTTCTCAGTATGCTGGAGCCATGACCAGACAACCCGGGTTGACATCTCAAATGGTGGCATTACAGGAACTTCCTCAGTGGCCCAAACATGTGAAAATGGTTTCGTGCGAGATCAGGACTGATTACTTAATGATGTATTTCATAGAATAAAAACAAATGTATTTCTCATTAGTGCATGACAATGAAAGTAATGTATCCGCAGCTCCCCTTATACAACAGACAATATTTTCCCTGCATCACCTTGACCTTGTATATGTTTTCTAAAATTCTTTTCTTTCCAGCACTAGTGATTGCACATAGAGACATGGCACATTAGTCAGATTTGTCAGTTGGGTTTTATATTTATTTTTTATTAGACCATTTTGTGATTAGGTCTGTGATTGCTCTAGGCTGAAGGATTGTGTATTCTTTGAGCCTCATCTGCTTTCGCTCATGTGAGGTGCACGCCACTATGTTGACAAGCCAGCAGAACCCAAGCAATAAATATTACATGCACCGGGGGTTACAAATGTGTTCAGCTGTTCCCTGACGCATTGCAGAGAGTCTGGCTTTGACAGAGGAGACTAAATTGTAGTGCGTGATGATGGTGGCCCTTATTGTAGCACTTCTTTTTCACAGAGCACCATGGCTCTGCATGAAGTACAATCCACATGCTTTAGCCCTGGAGCTCTCAGAAAACATGGGAGCCTCTTGGGGGGGTGGGGAAAGGTATGAGTTATTACTCAAAAATGCACCACAAGAGGATTGTTTTTTTCCCCCAAAAAAGAGCAGATGAAGCAGATGATTTGCAACTAACCTTTGTTGATTTTATTGTTGTAATTATTTATTCGTCTGGTATGACATTTTTGTATTTAACATCAACTTAGATTTATATAGGGATTCCGCAGAAAACATTTGGCCAAACATACTGTAGGTAAAAATAAGAACCTCACTATACATGCACTCACTGCAACCAGGTGTCTCTTGCTGAGTAAACTATTACTCATGAGATGCTGCAATTTTGCTTTAATGGTAGTACGCGCAAGCGAGAGGAGCTCAATTTTGTTACCTGGTCAATTTTGCAGTTAAAGTCTCTATATTTTATTTTATTTGAATTTATCTAATTATTTATTGGTGGATAATTCTCAAGACCTTACACCTTATGCACATGCATACACTGTGCATGACACTACTAAATAATGTGTTAAGGTGTGAACAGTGAAAAGGAAACCTTTTTTATTAATTTTTTTTTTTATTTCTTACAATTTTACTTTGTTGAAACCAAGGCACCCTAAACGTTCCCTCATGTTTTGCATGAATTGAGGTCAATGATGAACTAGTTCACTAACCTTGTAGTGGAAAAGCTTGTGTCACCCGCACAGAGCCCTGACCTCGACCTCCTAAACACCTTTGTGATGAATTTGAATTTGAATGCACCTCAGACCCCGTCGTCACACCCCTGACATCAGTTTCGAACGAGAAGATCGCCACAGCCATGCTCCGAAATCTGATTGAAAGAAGAGTTTTTTATAAGAGGTTATTTTAACAACAAAGAGCGACTAAACTTGGGTATCCACAAACGTTTTGGCATGGAGTTTATTATATTATATGAAATATAATAAGGGGGATACGATGCAAATGTGTCACAGCCAACATGTCTTTGCTTGCCTATTCAAAGATGTCTTGGATTTTTATTTTGTAGTAAATAACATAATCCATCTTACAGAAATAATTTTTTATAGGTTTTTTTTTATTGAATATGTATAGTCTTCTGTACAGTTATCTTCTGTATCGGCTCGCATTATAGACCTGTAGCTTAGCTTGAGAGTTTGATGCATTTCATCAATAAGAGTGGACAAGAATTTCAAACTTTGGCAAGTAAAAGAGGAACTTTGACTTGGGTGGCAGATGACCAACTATTTTTCCTGCCAGGTCATATTGAATAGCAAGAACATTTTACTACTTAATGACTATTTTTTCTTCAAAATGCCCTTAAAAGTTTGTGTTGCCACTTACAAAAAACCTTCAACATTCTAAATATTGTAGCAAAAAAAAAAAAAGTTAGGCTGAGGCTTTCGTAGATGAGCCTTGAAACCTAATTTCAAACACAATTGTTGGCCGAAGGATGTTAATTATTTTTCCCACTGGAAATTTGGAAGAACACCAAAAACAGGAATGTAGTGGAATTGTGTTTTTTTGTTTAATGCACCAGTGCTTTTAGACGTTGGTAATAGTCAAAACACTGATAAAAATGATAGGAGGGCCGTTCAAGTCAAACTGAGAATTTTGGTTTGCAGAACAACTTATAAGAGTAAAAACTTTTCTTATCTTTGCTTCTCTATATAATCCCCAGCTGTTTGGCAAGGTAGAAAGATGAAGGCAAAAAAAAAAAAAACAGGCATATGTTATTTAAAGAATTAACTGGGCCAAAATAGTCTAAATGCCAAACGTATCATTATGCTTATGTGGAATGTCCGATGGATTTGGTCACACAGGTTACATTGTGTTTTGCCTTCTGTTGCATTGGTTCAACAGTGGCGGTCACTTTAAGAATAAAGCTGGAAATACCAGTCGTTTCACAACTTACAGAAAGTGAATGAAAATAGAGGAAGGGTTGTCACATGATGACCTGAGTCTTGTAGGTTTTCTATTTATGGCTCGTTAAAGAGTGTTAAGGCACCTGTTTCACTTAAAATGAAAGACTAAACAAAACTTGGGTAAAGTCAACACTCTGTTATGAAGGTAAAACAGATTCATACACATGAGAAATGGATGGAGTTGTCTCTTTTTAAGAAGAATGCAGAATTTTAAAGTGAAAACAGGCATGAACCACACAAACTAGTATGACGAATACGTGATGGCGGTGCTTTTCTCCAGCCCCTTCTCTTTTTTTTCTATTGTAAAGAGAAACAAACAGGCACGAAAGGAAGTTAAACTCTTAAAGAGAGTCGTGATTATTAAACAGTTTTAAGACCAGCAGCAGCAGAACTGGCTGGGATGAATCAGGATGATCAAAACCTAATCACTCAGTATGGACTTTTCTGTGACACGCACTGATCTGTGGAACTTAACACAAAACACTATTCAAATCAAGATTTTTATAATGCAAGTCAATGAGAGAATCTTTATTATTTAATTTTTTTGGAAAACAAAACAAAAAAAATTTTTTACTCTGCTGACTTTCCACAAAGTAAAAACCAACAAACAAACAAAAAAAAAAACAACAACTTTTCTTAGGAACAGACATTGAAAACTGGGAGAGAACGTGATGAGAATTAAAAAGGGAACTGCCCAGAACCTCACTATGAGGACTGGTTTCTATGAGGAAGCAGGAGTTTAAGTTACAGCATGAAGAACAACACATCAGACTTGTCGTGCGAACTTTTGTAAGGGTTTTTTAATTTATTTTTTGAAATGTATTTAACATGATCAAAATGCTGAAAACTTGGTTGAGCTTTCTTGTAGAGGACATACAACACCTCTCTTACTCCATCACTCTGAAATTCCTCTATTTTAAACAATATGGACAGATTTTTGTTCAACTTTACCAGTTATGGGAACATTAGGCAGCACATGCAGATATAATTCATGATTTATGTGTACTTGGTATACCATATCTGTTAAATCATTTACAGTGTCGATGCATCGCTTTTTCAGATGAGCTGATAAGCTCACATCCTTTCAGGACTTTCCCATCTTTAGACAACATGGCAGGTGGAAACCCCCCCACACAGGGAATCAGATGACCGAGCCAAACGAGGAAGAGTGCTCTTAATAATGGTCACATCTTTGGCTTAGTTCCATTCGACAGTTCAGTCTCTTCTGGGGGAGGGAGGGGATCCACCTGTCGTGCTTCAGTTTCCAAAAGCAAGGCCTGTAATCAGTGGTGGAAAAAAACATTGAGTAAGTGTTGCACCGTGTGGACCGTTGTGTAGCAGATTAGTGACAGTACACCGTTTGACAAACTTCATCCTTCCTGTCTCCTCATTTTGTCGAAGGACGTCTACTGGATGGACTCGTATTACCTCCATCCCTGCATTCATCAAGTTTCTGTAAACAAATATTTGAACTATTGGAATAAACACCTGTCTAAGTACTATTACTGCATTGTTGAATGCAGATGTTCAAATTATGATCAGTATCGCTGTTATGAAGAAATATAATCATCTATGCTCACATGCCTTTAGCTGTGAGATCTAGAGGGGGAAAAATCCTTCCTGACCACAAACTATGGCTTACTAGAAACACCTCCTGGATTATTTTCTTTTATATTAAAACAAAATTATGAACTTTTAAACCAACTTTTCTCACAATAGTTTATTAGCAATTAATATAACTACAGAGTCAGCCAAAAAAAATTATACGCACATCAGGAAAATAGTATGTATCCTATTAGTATTATAATATTAGCATACATATCAACATATAATGAATAGCAATACATTTTGTTAGAATATTTATGCACGTTTTTCTTTTCCTGAAGATTGTAAACTTCTATTAATTGTTAACAAACTACTATTAGAAAAGTTTGTTCCTTTTAATTGTCTGCATTAAAAGTAATTGTTCTCTTCTTACACTGTCCTGTGTTCTCTTGAAACTGACAAATAAAATACAGTTTTTCAGTTGACTGAGAAATGAGAACACAAATTCCTCTGTCCTTTCCTGTCTCAGGAAACTTACTGACATTTACAAGGACACCCAATATTCAATCCTTAAACGCTTAAATGTCCCCTACAATAAAATTATATTATATGTTTATTTTATTAAATAGTATAGTTGATTTTTTTTTTTTTGCTTGAACTGTCCAATACTATCTGAGGGTGGTGGTTGAGGTTTGTTATAGTCGAACTCTGGTGCGGTTTGATTTGCAGTAAGAAAAGCACTTTGATCCTGAATCAAACTAAATAAAGGAAGTGCCAGACTTTTAAACATCATTTTCCTGTAAAAGTTAGGCTGCTTAACTGAACTACAAACCACAAACTAAGGAAAAGTCATCTGCAGATTTGGGCCGGGGTGAAAAAAACAAAAACATGATGCAACATTCTGTGGTGTGTCTGCCATACAACCCCAAGTTATAGTATAATTTTTAAATACAGGTTATTAAAACAAACATGTTCATATGAATTGGTCTCTTGTTACAGTTAATACTACTATAATCATATCAACCTCTGAACATCAGGTTTAAAAAAAAAAAAATCCTTTGATTTGTTTCTGTTCTGTAGTCATGTTTTTCTCCATCATTCCGCACTAAGCTTCTGTACTACTCCTGCATAGTTTTTTTTCTGACAGTCTGCCTTATTTGTTGTATTTACTTCAGCTGCTTGAGTGATGCGATTGGATTATGTTAAGGAAATACTGTCAACTTGCAAAGCAAACTGAACAGATTTTACTTCACTTGTCTCTTTTCATCTACTTGTATGACCAGTGACCATCTGTGGGCAGAGAGGTGTAATCGAGCCTAGTAGTGACACTCAATGAAATTCTAGGAAGAGGCATTGTATTTCTGGAGCATGAGACATTCTAAACCCTGCTGAAGTGCTTGACCAGTACTTGTCCTCACATCGCAGGAATCTTCTCTGTCCAGAACAGTTCAACAATGTTCTGGCATTTTTACACTGTGTTCCCTGCGTACGCGTGGGATGAAAAATGCTGCGTCATCCCAGTGAATAAGCCTACTCCTTATGTCTCTGGATAAATTACACGAATAAAGATGCCCTGCTTGTGTTGGATGATTTCACAGTTTTGTGATTGGATAAATACTTTCGACATTCTACTATCACTTTCATACAGATGAAGGGGAATAAATTAATCAGATTGTAGGAGAAAGTGACCCATATCTGATTTGCTGACCAAATGAAATGTTTTTTTTCCTCTTCATATTATGTTTTTAAATATCACCGATATCTGATGTTTTAGTCTGAACAGACCACATTCCTAATTTGACCCACATGCACACAGGAACACTGTGTCACATGGCCTGTACAAATTCACGTTAATGCAGGTTATTCAGCAACTTCTTTAGTTCATATCTTAACTTCTTTTGGCTTGACTTTTAAACTTTTAGCTTTCCTTAGCAACCATAGACACATTCTCTTGAAGCTGTGTTAAGCCATTTATTTTGAGCTTTCTTCAGACACGGATTAGTTGGATTATGTACCTACTTATTTTGTTTGTTTTTTTTTTTTTTTCCCTTTTTATTTTTTATTACACTGTTCAGACTGAGGTCGCATTACAAAAATCAGATCTTGAAGTGGCCCAAATCAGGATTGAAAAAGGATCAGATAAAAAAAATAAAAATAAATATTTGGTCTACTTTTGCCGTCAGTGTGAAGATAGCCTTGATCTTAAATATTCTTAAGGATTGCTGGAAAATGGCTTTTTTCTGTCCCCAGTGATTCAGGCTGGCAGATTTGGCTGACAGATGTCTGTAATCAGATCAGAAGTGAATTATTAGCTTGAGCATGCACAATGTTCTGATCATCGGCTTAATCGGTGGAGGGCACTATAACAAACTGATTTTAACACCCAGTGGTACAGAGTCTGAACAAGAACTTTGGCACAGCCACCCCAGCCTGTTGTCTTCAACCTCTCTAAACAGAAGCAGGTGGAATATGCACCATCTCCCCTCCTCCGTTTTACTGAAGCCCCTCACCCTGCTTCTTTTGTGAAGCCATCGGAGGGCTTCCTTTGTGCTGAGCCTCTGGAAGGTGAATGGGCCACATCTGCCATCCTCCCACTGAGCACATGACGGGCTGCCTGAAAGGCCCTGGGGAGCAGATGGGCCGAGATTGTCTGCAGATCTGCTAACACTTCAGCAACTTCAGGCGCTTCTGGCCAAAGGAACTTGTTTTATTTTTTAAAGATTAACGTACAGGCGCTAGGACCGTGCTGAATCTGGGATGATCATATATATGATGAGGGGATTTAATTAATCAGCATTCATAACTACAGATTGTGGAAAAATCAATTGTTCATTTCAACTTTGTGGTCGTGGGATCTACATAGTTTCATAGAGGCCTGCTCATTGCCATTGTGTCATGGACAGATTGGATTTAAAGTTTTGAATTTTTATTTTTATTTTGTATTGAAATAATTAAAAATCAGCATAACTGCTTGTGGATGATGTGCCAATATACTGAATTATTGAATTAACATAAATATTTCATTGTTGCTGATTCTAACCAACATATGGTGTACCCAAATGGCAAAAAAAGATTGTATGTCCAGATTTAGTGCCCTTTATCATGTTACAATAATCTTGACTCTTCTAGGAAGGCTATCCACTGGATTTGGGAATGTGCTTTTGGCGATTTGCCCCTTTAGCAATGATTTAACTGACGTCTGTAGTGTTTGTGTCCTCAGTTATGTTGTCCATTACACACTATATGGACAAAGGTATGTGGACACCCGATCTTTACACCCATATGTGTTTAAAGATATTAGGCAGAGAGTCCAGAGGTGTTCAGTATCTTTAAACACACATGGGTGTAAAGATCGGGTGTCCACATACCTTTGTCCATATAGTGTGTAATGGACAACATAACTGAGGACACAACCACTCTACAGACGTCAGTTCAATTATTTACGACACCTCTTTATCAAATTGCTTACATTTATCCTACACTATAAAGGCCCTTTCATAGTGTTTAACCTGCTTGATTGGAACCCCGGTGCATTACATTTGGTGAGTCGAGAACATACCAGTCACACTGTGGCATGAACCATTTGAACATGGTGCGTGGACCGAGCCAAACATTTCCATGAGCCAATCGTTTATTTTGATTTGTGGGCCAAAATCCTCTGCAGCACCTAAAATCTGCATATCATGAACTTGTGTAAAAAGTCACCTAAACCTAATGGTGCATGCAATTTAATGGCTTCAATTATCTATACTTTCCCCTCAAATGATCATTTTTGTAATTTCAGTGCCAATTGTGTATGTCAAAGTCAATGACAAGCAAATAAAAATAAACAGATGAGTAGGTAGTGGATATGACATCGCAAAATGTCTTAAACTAGGTTTTACATAACCTTCTACTATTTTTTATTTATTTATTTTAGCACTTTGTTCTCTCTGTAGTTGACAAACTCTTTTATATGCCAATTTATAAGCATGCTTTCAGCCTACATGCCTCTCGGGTAATGTACTGTGTCTGTGTGTGTTTTCATTTACTAATTATTTAATCTGTGTGAAACAATATCATAAGAAATGAACTACTAGAATCAATTTTGCTTTGATTCAGGTTTAGTGTCCCAGGTCGCCTGTATTTATAACACTCTGTCTAACATTAGCGTTATAAATGCTAATATGTGCAGCAAGGTATTTTTCATCTTTGTATCTACCGGTGACGGACAGGGTGTGTTATTTTGTTCTTCCTCATTTGGCAACATTTCAGACAGTTAGAGTTTCCTCTGGGGGGGGGGGTGAAAGGAGGGTGCTTAGACTACGCCACACGCTTCATAGGCGATGGCCTCCTGCCAGTTCCGCCCCCTCTCACTCCACATTACGTGACGCCTGATTCGAATTCCAACTCAAGTCATACCACCTGCCTTACTCCCTCATTGCAATCAGGAGAAATGTGTATCAGCTTTATAAGGTATCCCATCTCTAACCACTTCAGTCACATGAAATTTCAAGCAGTCGGTTTTCTTTTCATTGTCGTATCGCTTGTTTTCTGTGGTCATGCTTAAAGGCTGCATTAGTCTGATATGAGCAAGTGTTCGCTTGCACTGTGTGACCTTCCCATGACGCAGTTGTTCGGAAGGCATGCACCAAGCTCTACTGCAGTGTTTAACTGCTGAGCAGCTGAACAACAAACATGCAATAGATAGCACAAGCTCTCTTCCTCTGCTAGTAAAACCCACAGACCTATTTATAATGCACCCTTACTGTCTCTGAGACCAGGATAAGACAGTTACAGTTTTCATCATTGCTGCATGCTTATGTATGTAGTCTTAAACATTACTGAGTATCCATATGTTTATCAATAATTTAAATATGTGATAAAAATGCATTCTGAAATATATGTATAAAACTCTTCTTTGTGTAATACACCAAAAAAAACCCTAACAAAACAAAAGGAAACTGATATTAAATCGCTTGATTGCTCTTTCTTTGTCAAGTTTTCTGTGCATGGCTGTCGTGTAATTGTTTTGGTGGAAGTCTGTAGTAATTGATTGATTAATGCAGAGGCACGAAGAATTTCCCACAGATAGTAATTACTAACAGATAGGGTAACAAAATTATTACGTTTATCACTGTAAAAGTTGTCAAAATCAAATAGGGATTCACAAATGTATACTTCAGAACAGTTTTTTCTGTGGAAATCTGATGAAGCACCTTTCGAAAGAGATTTTTTTTTCCTTTTTCTCCAAAATCAGCACTCTGATTAACTGTATCACTGTGACAAACTGAGGGTAGATGCACTTTAGCGTTCTTACCAAGCTTACCAGGAGTTTGCAAGCTCTTAGAGTGTTTAAGATATTAGTGAATATTACAAATGTTATGTTTTTTGGCCCATCATTCACTGCCACTTTTATGCACGCATACACTGACAATTTACAACATACACATTTCATCTTTAAACATCACAATTACATTCTGCGCCCCTCCCCCCTTTCCCTGTCTGTCTGTCTGTCTGTCGTGTAACAGACTGCCATCTTGTAGCCGCAGCAAATATTCATTAACCTTCCTCCCTCTCTTTTTCCCCCCCTCTTTTTCACTCTCTTAATGATGATTGTTATTCTGTTATCCACCATGTTGTTTAAGTTAAAATTTATTTATTAGTCTTAGATAAAGTAGATTGTCTTCCATATAGCATGTTAGAACAAGTGCATTAATTACAACCGCTTGTGATTTATTTTTGACTGCTTTCTGAGTCAGAAGCAGAAGTTAGCATGCCTGTCCAGAACAGTTGGTTTTGAGAATTCGCTCACACTGTGGTTAAAAAAAAAAWAAWWAWWAAAAAAAAAAAAAATAWATAWATATATATACGCAAAATCCTACAGCGCGCAAGAGAGAAGAACCATTGGCTCAGTTGTGATCACGTGACACTTGGCAGACAAAGTACATTCGTACTGCTCTTAGTGCAAAACCTTGCTCACTTATCAAATTAAAAAAATTTTTTGCAAAGCACTCGCAAACTAGGATTCTCGCGATCCAAAGTTTTACTGTATGACATGTGCATCAAGATATGCATACGTAAGTTCACTATCAATTTCTGAGCAAACTGTTTGATACTTTAATGTCTGTTCTGTTTTTAAAACTGTGTTTAAATTGTGAAACTAGTACCATATGTCAGTTGCTAGTTGGCTTAGCAACGTGCTTTGCATTTAAATGCTCGTCGTCTGTAAAAGATCACCTTACTGTAGGACACAAGTTTTTTTTTTTGAGGTTGCAGAGTGACTGCTTGTTGCTTCCTTGTTCGAGTTTTTTCCATGCTGAAGAAAAAAGCATGTCTTGACATGTTGGACACAGTTCTTGACAGAGACAGATTTTCTTTTAGTATGTAATACAGTATCTGACTTCTAGTAAATCACAGTACTCTGAATTGGAAAAAATCTGTAAATAACAACGTGCAACTGCAATGAACAAAAGGTTTGGCTTGGATGCATCGTCGCTGCAAATCGCACGCAGGTTTCAGTCGTCCTGGCAGCAAAACATTCGCATTAGTGAGGGTGAGAGAGGAAGGCACAAAGACTGGCGCAAAGACTGGTAGTGCCTGTCAAGCAATGTGTCGATGACCTCAGCTGCAAAATATATAAACACACACCGCAACAAACTCATTGACGACACTGGTTTATTATGTATGCATAAACAAAGGGTGTAGTACGATCAACATTGTGTTTTCTATTATTATATTTAAAAAGTTGGCTTTTGCTTTATATTGTTTCTGCACAACGTTTTTTTTTTAATAATATATAATTTAATCACGCTTTCTATAAAGGTTTTGTCAGGCTGAAGATCAGTCAATTTTTATATGTTGAGTATGTTAAAAAAAAAAAAAACCTTTCAACAGTGTGCTTCAAGACAAACAGGGCGTCTTCACATTAGGCACATTTGATTTGTTCTGTGCTCAGGGACGATCCCCCCCTACCCCTCCCCACACCCACACTGGCCAGCATTTACTTTTTTTTTTTTTTTTTTTGTTTTTTTTCACACTTGAGAATTTACACCCTCACAAAAGAGAAGAAGAAAACTAGGATTTTATGTCTAATATTATTGATATTAGGGCTGTAGCTCTTGAATATTTTAGTAATCGAGTATTCTACCAAAAATTTAATCGAGTAATCGGATAAAGTGTACTTTTGCTTTATTAAACAGCAATGTAAAATATATGAGAAACAAAAATGAATTGGTTTTCTTTTTAGAAAAATCAGCTTTTATTTCTTATATGCATGCAGCATTTTATCAAAAAAATAAACATTTGTCATTTTTCACAATACAAGGCATAGCTTAAACGTTAAATTTTTCGTGCAGAAAGATGGAAACGTAATCGCAGCGCCAAAACTTGCGGTGAATCATGATGAACTGTACTTCGGACGCACGGGCGAAACCGCGTAGGTGAGATAGGGGTATTAAAGTTAACTGAGATGAATTAAGTGTATCACAGTGCCATACATTCCTAATTTAAAGCCTTTTCTTAGATGCAAAAACTAAAAAATTAGGTATTTCAAATGACTTTAAGGATAAAAAAAAAAAAAAAAACCTAAGGCACACATTAAAATAAATAATTATACAAAAATACTAAGTTGTACAACTAAACTTTCAGAACTAAAAGTTAAACTAAACATAATTTTTTCTATCATTTTCTCTTGCTGGTTTCATCATCTCTTGGCTCGCTGAGAATTTTATCGCTCAGTTCTATTTTGTAGCCCGCACCAGAACACTCCCTCAAATAAATACACAGTTAACTTTTTGCGTCTCCTTCCGCTTTTTGGGTGACTTAAGCGCTTCTACTTCATCTGTGTTTACTGGCGGCTTGCATCTGGAAGCGCACTGTGTCAGAAGCTTGCTGTCAACAGTTAATTAAAAGAAGCTTCGAGGCAGAAGATTTTGCTTCGATCATTTTTTGTAATCGAATTATTCGAGTTACTCGAAGAATCATTTCAGCCCTAATTTATATATTTTTAAAAAATAGGATAGCAATTCTCATGTTCCTTCTTGCTTTATAAGCTATGGCTGTGTTGGTCAGAGGATGAGTTTGGCGTGTGCTGTGTGATTTTAGTTTTCATATCTGATGCGAATCATTCCAGAGTATGCTGTATCGTTCTCGTGACCGCCTTGTCCAGCGGACGATTGTATTCTCACTTATCAAAATTAACCAAATTAGGAGTAGGGTGTTCTCTGAAATGTGTTCATTACAGTTTTTTTTTTTTTGTACTCAATGAGTGGCATAAATCCACTATAACACTAGAACATCATGGTTTAATCAGGTCTACTGTAAGACATCAATTCTATTCCTTGGTTCACACACTTTTTTTTTAACTGATAGGAGAAATGTAATCAGGTTTTCTTGGGACCAGTACAAGGGTCATGAAGTGCTTCTCAGCAAATAATCTGAAGTTTCAAGGCCTCAGGTGGCTTAAAAAGTACGTAGGGGAACGACAGAACGCGAAGGTTGGAATGTTCCTGTCGGAGTAGTTGAGAAAAATTCAGTTGAGAGAAGTAAACTAAAGATTTTATTAGCAGTGAATGGGATACTTTTTTTACTTTGAAGTTTAGAATAGCACCCCCTTCTGGACGGAGTGGAGTGTACGTTCTGGCAGAGTTTCTTCAGTGATGGGCATGGAGAGCAACCGACTCAGAGCTGTCAGATTCCTCCCGCTGCCGGTCCTGCATAGCTGCGTGGTATAGTATTCTGAGCTTTTGTCACATCCTTTTTATGGTAAAGGGCTGCTCACGAGTACTTCCTACTGTACTTGGTGTGCAAAGATGCGTGCAAAGAGTTCTAGTTCAAAGAGTTTAGAATCACTCAAAAGCATTTAAATGCCAGGTAGACTGTCATGTGACCCAAGTCGTGTGATGGATTTGATAGTTTTAAGTGACGACATCAGGCATGATTAACAAAATTAATGTGTATCGCTGAATCTAATAAACAATATATACTGTATGATGTACTTGACAGTAAAGCTGATTTGGTTTTCCTAAACGGAAAGCTGTTGGTGTGTGAATCGGGCAGCACACCGATGTAATGGAGGTTTTATTTTTTTAATTTATTAGCTTTGTTTGTGTGATGAGTAAACTGGTTTATTTCCTTATATATAATTGATGTGTAATATTAATACAAAGTAGACACCTATTGGTTATGCTTTGTATTGCAGCACAACATGTAATATATACAAGAACAGGTTTTTTGGTAGAAAACAGCAGCAAATACTTAAAACCTGTAACTTGGTGTTGAGGTCAACCCTAGTTAAAGGTGCATATTTGTTGATGTGTGTTATGCACCATGATAAAAAATGTTTAAAATAATAATAATAAAGCAAATATGCATGATGACAAACAGTACAGATAAACGGTTATACTTTATGATTTAAAAAAATATATACAGTACTGAAATGAAAAGACAAGCGATATTAACTTGTCATCTGTGAATTTACTCATCCCAAAAGAAACTCTCTCACACACACTATTAGCATGTTGATTTTACCATGGTAAATGCGTAATGCAAGTGTTTGTCTACAGCGAGGTGGTGCACACACACTTCAATGTTCATATCATTCATGCAGATTCTCAACCCGGATTGAGAATCCGGTCGCTGCAGAGACTCTGCAAAAGGTGACGATTCGCTCGCGTAATGCAAGATCAGTTCTTGGCGGGTCTTCATGATTGAACACGCTCTCCACAAATAGGCATCAGGTGGTGTAAGATCAGGGGAATGGGATGGGTATGGGACGCAATCGTTCTACCACCATTCACAACCACTTCCATATCAGAGGAAATAATATTCAACTATAAGACCCATTTTCAACAACAGATTCCTACACAACTTCCTTTTCACTACTGGAAACACATGCCCCTGGAGCTTTTTGCCTCATCGACAAATGCACATGTGCATTCGAGATGCACGAGTTTCAGTACTGCATATTTTGGCGAGTATTGCATCTCTTTTTGAAACCCAACAGAAATATCAGAAATAGTAAGTTTTGCCCTCAAAAAAATAAAAAAAAGAAACATGCGACTAAAAAAATAATAATTAGGAAACTTCATGAATTCCATAGAGCTTAAGATATTATTCTCAAACCGTATCGAACTTACAGCAAAGTAGATATAGTGCAGGATGTGTTACAATGAAGCTCCTCTAACTGCATTTAAACGAAGCAAATGCTCTTCATGTGTAAGGTAGTTGTAATTTGAAACATGTACATCAGTAGTGATTTTACAGTAAACTCGTACTGCCTCCAATCTGGTAAGCGTGGACTTCACGTGCGAAGATATTGCCAACTCGGTCTTCGCATCCTGATTAGCACTATGTCTGTGTTTTCCATTCATGTGTACACTACATCTGAGGTGATGTTTACCAGACCTTTTTTGTATTTACGAAATACAAGACCTTGCAGCTTTTGTCTTAATGAAGACAATGTGTTAGACCACATCACTGCTTAAACTTGTGCAGTTGAACTTGTGAGACAGAAAAACGCCCTGGTGTGGTGATGCATTAGCCAGTCAGAAAACTTCAATGGCTAGAGATCATGTGTGTGGTTGTTTAATATCTATGGGCAACATGATTGCTGCTGGTTAGATAAAAAAGTTTTATAAAATATTGCCCCTTTTACTAGTTGTTTGTAACTCTGTTTGTGTCAAATATTGATTTCCGTTTGAGCTGAGAATATTAATTGAGATGCATCACTGATTGTTACATCTCTGTTTCCCCTCTGGTTTTTGTCTGTCCCCGGAGTGATCCCTCAGCATGTCAATTACAATGTTTTTTACCCAAGAAAAGCTTTTAGGAACTGTATTAGACCTTTTCTTTCTTCTATAGTAAGACTGTGAATGGAGAGTATAAAGCTGGGAAGAGTTACTTACTTGAGTAAGTCTTATTTGAGATTTAAACAATGTAATGGTGCAGTGATGCTGAATGCTGTTGTCTATAAACTGCTGTACTGATTTCTACACTTTCATTTAGCTGTTTAAAAAAATCCCTGATTAGAAGCCTGTTTTTTTTTATTTTTTTTTATTCAAACAGCATTTAAAAAGTCAGTGAATGCATCTGCTTTTTGACTATACAATTTTTTTTTTTTTACGGATTTATTTAAGTTTTCGCACTACTAAAGTATTTTACAGACTTCTTTTTATTTTTTATTAAGAAGTGTTTCTAAAATATTGCCAGCCAGCAGCTGGTTGCTGTGTCTTATAGTTTTGTAAATGTTTTTTGCATTCATGATACAATGAGGGAATACTTGAAACACAGGAAAGATGTTTCGTATCGCTTGTCCAGCACTTATAAATATTAGTATAAATATTTGGTGACTAGTTAAACCGATCTTTAAAATTTTTGGTGTTTGGAATACATATGTACTTTTTAGTGACCTAATCAAGTAGATGGATTGAAACACAGCCTCTCGTGTCAACTGATGTGCAACAGGGGTTCTGATTACATTTGGAATCTGCCATTTAAGATGTGTTTAATCAGTCCTCATGAAAAAATGTAAAAACAAACAAGCAAGCATCAGAGTTAAAGACCAGGTTTAGAGAAGGCCACGCTTAAATAAGAAGTAAGGCTGCATGATTTTATTTATTTATTTATTTATTTTTTGGATCAAATCACATTGTGATTTATTCAAAAACATATCAAGATTGTGATTTAAACTGTGACATTGAACTGTTAAATGTGCCGTTTTGTATTAAAACATAATTATTTATTTAGGCCAGCATCAAATAATAGGACAAATGGTCTCATTAAGAGGAAGTTTATTTATCTGATATTTATTCATCACCTCAGAATTATATATATATAAAAAAAGAATTGTCATCAATCTACTAAATAAGACACTTTCTGTCTCCAGGCTATCAGGATTCTTAACTCAAATGGATAGGCTGTGATGTTTCAGGCGTGTAAAAAAAAAGGCGTAATGTATAACATAATAGCCATAATGTTTCAGACACTAGAAACCTTGTTTTAAAGAATGGCTGCACTACGACAGCTTTTACATTTATTTCTCAACATTGTGCATTACATTTGTAATTCACAATCGTGGGAAGGTTTAATGTACAGTATGTGACCATGTGCAATACCACACACACACTCACTCAAAAAATTTGGCTGCTCACATATACACGCATAGTCCAGAATATATTTCAAGTTGAGTTTGTCACATGCATTTCAACACAGGATCAACAGTATGATAAAATGCTTGGGACAAGAAGAGCTAGTCAGCTTTTATGTGTGTATATGTGAGTGTGGGTCTATTACCTGTAATAAATTACAGCCCTTAGATTAATTATACTGCACTAATAAGAAGTCTTAAGTCTATGTATCTGAAACGTTAATAATTATGGCAAAACCTAAATCTTTAATTTATCTTTAATTTGGTGGTAATTAGAACACATCAAAAGAAGAGTGACCATATAGATGCGGGACCTTCTAGATATTCTACAGTGTCTGACACCTGAGTAAAGTGAGTTCAATCATGTTTAACCTTCCCGGCCTTTACAGTGGATGAATGATTTTAGCATTTTCATCTTGATTTACTGTATCAATCAAAGGTAAATTCGTTGTCAGAGTAGGATGATCAGTTTACCTTTCTACTATTTGGCAGAAGGCATTATTTAAAAAGCATGCCTCCGTCCTCTATTTACTTTTAGGGTGTTTTCATGCTCATTGTAAATGCAGCTCCAGTCAACTTGGGTTTAATTCTTTGTCTTTTGTGGAAAGTCTGGTTTGTCATATTAAAAAAAAAAAAGACGTGTTATTTGGTGCATTCATGTTTATTCCATTAATACAATTTATTTTACATTAAGAGAACAATCAGTGGTTTGCTTTTTATTTTGCAGTCACTTATTTTAAGTGCTTGGTTTATGAGCAAGAAGTTCTCTATCGTTCAACAATTGTGAAACCTCAAAAGGGAAGTAACCTGGCATGTTTCCGATCACATCCATTGCTGTGTGAGACGAGCTCCCTTTCATAAATGGTTGCAAGCCACACCTAAATATATTTGAAGCCAGCTCCAGAAGACGAAAAGAATCAGCTTTTCAAACTGCACACCGACTCTAACGTTTTCAAGCATGACCAGACATAATCAATCTTTAATCGAAAACAGATTTAGAGGGTGTGTGTGTGCAATGGAAACCCTTTGAAATGCTTGACAGCTTAATCTTGTACACATATTTACTTCTTCTTGTGAGAATACCACACCTTTCTTGATTTAATTATGAAAGGGTGCTAATAAAGGAAATGTGTCGCTGTAGAGCAGGGAGGGGTGGACTTCCACTCTGACAAAGTACATTGTGTAATGAAGAAAGGTCTCCAGAAGGGGGAGCCAAAATTATATATAATCTGAATGAGGCTTTTACTAGCGTAGTCAACAGTATAATCAAAATTACCGCCTGCATTTTCTTTTATCTTTAATAATATTTTCATTAAAGGTCTAAACGTGTTCTACAATGGCACTTTATTCACTGCTGTACCGGCTCTTTTAGTTGCATTTATTTACACACAATTTATTTTAGACACAAAATCTCCTGCATAGTCAAATTAGTCCCACCCATATAATTTTTCTTTTTTTTCTGTGACCATGAGATTGGGTAAAAAATAAATAAATAAAGATGGTTAGATATTGTGATTATTTGTTGTCGCACTGAATCCAAAATCTATTTGTAAAAAAAATAAAAATAAAATTTGAATTTGAAAAATAGAATTTGAGGTTGTGAAATGGTGCCGTTCCTCTGTAATCCTGAAGATGGCAGCATCTGCTGTGTTAGGAGGGAAAAATATTAACATTGAATTGAGATAAGTGGCACGAAAAAGTATGTGAACCTTTTCGGTTTATGATTTTCTGGATTAATTTGTCAGAGTACTTTATTGGATCTTGTATGGACAAATATAATATGCCTAAAATAGTAACAAAACAAATTCTGATCTTTCATGTCTTTCAACAACCATAAAAACCTCATAGTGCTAGTAGAAGTAGTATGTGAATACTTGAGTTAATGAACTCAATAAAGCTAATTGGAGTGAGATGTTGGCATAACTGGAGTCTTGTTAAGAAAATGAGTTTGAATGTGTGTAATATAGCTACTTTGACTGACTGATTAAAAAGAAAAAAAACCTCAAACTTTTGAGTTCGCTCCACACAAGAAAAAAATATGCTTATGTGAGCCATGTCTCACCAACAAAAGCTTTCAGAAGATCTACGTGTAAGAAAGCTTGAAAGAGTTACAAACTGTATTTTAAATTTACCAGTCTGAAGATAATCTACAAATTAAGACACTTTGGGACTGTGGCTAATGCACCAAGAAGTGGCCACCTGGTCAGAATGACCTGAAGTGCACAGCGAAAACTCAGTAAAGAAACAACCCTGAGTGACAGACACAGATTTGAAGGCATCGTCGAAATTGGCTCTGATCTGTGTTCACACAAGTCTACAGGACGTTAAACATAGAACAAGCAGGGTGTCCATTTCAGGATGCCACAAAGGAAGCTTCTGCATACGAAAAAGAGCCTTTGCGAAAAAGCACATTGATACTCCGCAGTGGTATAGGCAAAATGTTTTGTGCACTGATGACCAAGATTGAACTATTCGGAAAGAATATGCATCACTACATCTGCCGTAAAAAGACTGCTACTTGTCATTATGTTGGAGGAAACCTCATGATTTGGGCCTGGTTTGCTGCATCAGGGCGTGGCCATTTTGCAGTCATTGTGGGTTAGATGAATTCTCCAAGTGTATCAAAAAAATTCTTCAGGATAATGTGTGAAGGTCTGTACATCAGCTGAAACGCTGTAGAAGGTGGGTGATTTGAACAGGACGATGATCAAAAACACCAGAGAAGAATTCCACACCAGAATGGCTTCAGAACAACAAAATCTGCCTTTTGGAGTGGCCAAGTCGGAGTCCAGACCTCAACCCAATAGAGATGCTATGGAATGACTTGGAAGAAAATTCCTCCTGGACCATGTGCAGGTCTGATCCACAGCTACAGGAAGTGCCTGCTTGAGGTTATTGCTGCCAAAGATGGGTGCAGTTGTTAACTGCACGGTTTCATTCACTTTTTTTCACTCCCATTTTGGATGTTGAATGAGTGTGTTGAATAAAGACATGAAAGATCAGAATTTCTTTTCTTTTTTTTGGGGTTATTATTTTAGGCACATTATATTTGTCAGTACTCTTAACTTAGATGAAGATCAAATCACATTTTGGGACAAATTAATGCAGAAAACCATGAAATTTCAAAAAGGTTCACGCTTTTTTTCTTTTCTTTCTTTATTTGCCACTGTAGTTCTTAGTAAACCACAATACTTATAGAATAGAAATCGAATTAGCACTTAGGTGTTGTGCTAATATATTGAGTGGGCCCTGTTAATTCCTATCGCTATAAATCATTTGCTTTTAATTATTTGTAACCTTTCTGTATATCATAATTATTAGTGTTCTGCGCTTAATGTTTTGATCCTTGTTAGTCATAAAGCCCGGGATTTAGTTTGAAATCTGCAGTTAATGAGCGACATATGTAGCGACAGCGTGTCATCATGTAACTTGTATATTGTACTATACACCATTATTGTCCAATGACAACGATGACAAGTTTTGAATGCGTTTAGTAATTAATTAAATTTTTTTTTTGCAGTTAATGTTTACCACCGTTAGTGTTAAATGATTGATTTTACTCTCTTCTCCAGATGCTACAGGACTGTCCCAAAGCCAGGCGGGAGGTAGAGTTACACTGGCGAGCATCACCTTGTACTCACATCGTGCGTATCATTGATGTATACGAGAACCTCTACCAGACCCGCAAGTGCTTACTCATCGTCATGGAGTGGTGAGTCATACGTCTGCAACAGTCATTCCTGTGTCTCTATCGCAATGAGTGAATGCACTTAAGACGTGCATCCCCCAACATAAAAACGTGCTCTTGTGGTCGTCCACATTTAATGACATTTAAAATTCGAGATCACCCTGGACTGGCACAGTGCTGATATTGATTCAGTGTGGTTTTTCTGCTCGATGTTCCATACTTCCACTTTACAGCGCTTGGCGTCTGCACGCTACTTCCATCTCGTATTGCACGCAGTAAAGTAATTTTGAATCATTGAATCATTTAGGTACCTGGTTATCATTACAGAATCAACTCATCTCTGGTGCCATGTTGCTGTCAGGAGGTTTCATTATGCCTTCTGTGTAAAACGTGTACTAGCAGGTGTCTCGAGCAGCAATTTATAGTAAACGCATGATCTGGCACTGCTGTTAGCTGAGGGGAAAAAACGGGCCCCTCGGTTTAAGCGTATACCAGCACTATGCTTCCTGAGTCTGTGACCTCTTCTCCATATTGTGCACACTTTAAACAAGATTAGGTTGTCACGTATGCTTGTTTCACACGCTCTGAAGGTCTGCGACACGACCTGCAAAACTTTTGTTAAACTCGTGCATCGCTTTACATTCCAAGATGTTATTGTGAAAAGTGAAGAACGTCCACATTTATAGTATAACTTGCACGTACATCAATCATGTAACGTGACATAACGTTAAAGCCAGTGACCGATGAAGAGAAGAACATGGCCTATCTTGTTACGGTGGAACCTGTCAAGGGGTTAAATATGATATTCAGCAAATGAACAGCTAGGTGATTTGTTGGAAGCAGGATGAATAGGCAAGTGTGGGGTGGTGAGTGACTCTTGTATGGATCAAATTGTGATGGATCGATGACTGGGTCAATGCATTTCCAAAACAACAACTGTCCCCAGTATGCACTGGTTACTTAACCTATGAAAGGGCTCCACGGATAGACAACGGAGTTGTGTGTGTGGATTTTATTCTAGCCCATCTGGTGAAATCCCACAGAATGAAGAAAAAAAAAATTTTGATTAAAAAAATTAATATGATGGGAAAGGTCACAGTGCATGTCTATGGGGCTGTGTATTCTCAGAACCATTATAGTGCCCATGCTGACCCCTGTCTATCCATCGTGTGTATCGCTTACCAGGATGTACTGTCGGAAGAGGACAAGCTGACCGAGTCAAGCTGTGATGCTCTGGGTGTTCTTCGGCTGCGAAAAATTGACTAATCGGTTAAAGTGCCATCCACTTAAATGATTAGTGTATAATGACTGCAATGAACATGAAATTCTTTTTTTTTTTCTTCCCCCCCCGATCTTCTCCATAATTTAATCATTTCCAATTCCCATCTGTCACTAGCTCCGGCATTAAGGCTACTACGCTATAATGGAGGGCCAAGTACTATTACGTTAACCACGTGACGTCAGCTGTCAGTTGACCTCATCTTTTCGAACTGCTTGCTCATGCACCGTTTATTTTTATTTTTTTTGATATTGCTAGACAGCATTTACTGATAGACAGTTGTCTTTGTCTTCCCATTTGCTGTTCAACCCACCCCCACTACACAGGTTGTGACACATGGCTCAGATTTGTTTAAAAATCTTTATTATCAAGAGTGAGGGACAGCGTCTTATTATTCTTTTTTTCAAAGAGTTTAATCTGTAGCAAAAATAAGTAAAGTTGTTTGCTCATTTTGGTAGCATGCTAAGTGATTCTGGACCAAAAAACAACAACAAGAAGAAAAAACACAATGGAGTAAGCATTTGTGGTCGTGTTGTGCCATAACTTCCAGTGGTTAATGCGGACAAGAAATGTGCATGGATGGAAGTTTAGTTGTTCCCAACTTCCTTAATTGTTCCTTTTGACGAATTCCATTGTTTTGAAATTTCCACACTGTTAAATCCAAGATTTTGGACAGTTGTGTTTGGATGCAAATGGAGAGCAGGTTTGGATGCAATTATCCACTTAATGAGGATTTTATGCAATTATGTCCCTTCAGGCTTCCCACACCATTTCCGGGTGCAAAGAGTTACTTAATGTCATGTGTTTCACAACTGAAAATGTATATATGAGGGGTAAGCGATGATGCATTATCACCAGGCATCCTTGCGCGATGGGGGACTGGCCATCATGCTGATAGGTCCGCCCCGTGTGGGAGGTCTGCGGTTACCCCAATGCAGAAGCATGTCTCATATTAAATGCTCACTACATGTCTGAGTCATCACAAATTTACTGATAAATGAGAAGCCGGTTCAAAGGGAACAAGAAGAACTGGAAACCCCAATGCATAAATTGCTCGCGTGAATATTTTGCTTCCTCCAAGCTTTTTGCTTATGCTTCATATATTTATGATAGTCTGACAGTTTCACAGATTACTGTTGACAGTAATATAATTGCATCTGAAATCTACCGAGATTTCTTTTTTTTTTTTTTTCTTCATGTGAAATTGACGGATGTGGCACGTGTGGTTAAACGGCATGTGCTGCATCACATTAACTGTTTATATGACTCTGTCATGGCAAAAAAAAAAAAAAAATTAAAAATAAAAATAAACCACATTGCTGATTACCCCTCAGTGGTTAACACTCAGTTTTTCTCAGGCTTCCATGAAGCCATCTATTACAGCTTCAAAAAGATTACAAGAAACTCATGAAGTATGACAGGAACAGAATGTGCAGGTCAAAGGAACTAAAGCACTACACAGGTAGAAATGGAAACTGCAAACATTCTCTTTTTAGTGCTTGCACACAAATTTCCTCTGCGAACTTACTTTAATACTATCACTGTGCCTTTGATGTGGAACATTGCTGAAAAACATTTGTGTGTGCCACTTTAAGTTGACTCTGTCTTTGATGTTGGCAAAATTATAGGCACACGTCCAGAAGACTAGCGCCAGTCATGAAGGGGCCTGGCTTCAGATCTGAGGTTGTGTCTGTTGCTAGGGCGTGCATTATCTTTGATCAAGGCACTACCCAAAATATGCACAAAAGTTTTGGCATCCGTGTTAAATTGCAAGCGGTACTGTAGCTTTAAGATTCTGTAAATTATGACTAATATTGAAAATGGTATAGACAGCAGTCAGTTGAAAAGTAGGTCAATTGGAGAAATTTACCTTTGATAATTGAAAAAATTAAAAAGTGAAATTTGATTGCTGTGTCACGGCCCTCTCTCCTGATGGGTCCTGATTTTTGTCTTGGTGATGGGAGTACTACACTAGTTTGAGAATCATATGGTGGTTTTCCTGAAAAATATGATGCTTTGTGCCTCTTAGTATTAGGCTTTTGAGATCTGTAGCACTGTGGCATTTAAGTTTTGATAGATAGCCTGGTAAGGTAATATAGCTCTCTTCTTTTTATTTTTTTGCTTTCATAGATGTTATAGTATACGGAATTGGATTTTGATTTTGTCACGGAGGTAGAAATCACCAAAGTAATTATATTTAGGGGTCCAAACACCAAGGTTAGCGCTTGTATTTTTTTTAAATATAAAATACAAAAATAATATTTAATATATTTTTGAGTAATGTTTGTGGTTTAAATTAATATTCAGAAGGTTCAATTAATTTATTGTACTGTTTCAAATTGCTACAAGACATTAGAGTCAAGTCAAGAGTGACAAGTCTCTTCTTCTTGTTTGTTCCAAGTAATGGCTTCTTTGAATTTGGCCATGAAGGCCTGACTCAGTTTTCTCTGAATAGTGGATGTTGATAACATATAGCGCATACACATGTCTGTATGTATAAAATATCTGTTATATACACACATATGTACACACATATATATATAT
>QMIH01000011.1:1172918-1204742 GCA_003987875.1 Clarias batrachus | reverse complement strand
TTTTGGTGTGTGCTCATTTAAATCTCTCAGGCTCTGTGGCTACCCACCTTTCTATTCCAATCACGGCCTGGCCATATCACCTGGGATGAAGAGGAGGATTCGAATGGGACAATACGAGTTTCCTAATCCTGAATGGTCCGAAGTTTCGGAAGAAGGTATGCATTCTTCTGTTATTCTTAAAGTGTTTGCTGTTAAAAGTTCTGGTGCTGTATCTGTCTTAAAATTATTACCCTCTTCATTCATTCAGAATAATTTATAATACTGTGTTGTTTTTTTTTTCCCCTCTCCAAGCCAAACAACTCATCAAGAGGTTGCTAAAAACGGAGCCCTCAATGAGAATAACCATATCAGAGTTTATGTACCATCCCTGGATCAATGTAAGGACATTTGTGCGCAGACTATTGCAAATGTTTGCTGTGTAAAAGTATGAATTAAATTAAGTGTGTGCGTGTGCGTGTGTGCCACACAGCAGTCGATGGAAGTGCCACAGACTCCCTTGCACACCAGTCGGGTACTGAAAGAGGAAAAAGATGTCTGGGAGGAAGTTAAGGTACTTTATTACTGCCAGTACAGAACCTTTTGTGGAGTGGCTTCTGAAATAATTAAATAGCCCTAGTGCCCCTATTAATGCATATAATATATGCATTAATATGTGAAACTGTTGTATAACTATCATATTGTTTCCAATTAGTTTTTGAGAATGAACAGAACATTCAGTTTAAAGTTTTGTTGTAATTCCCTCCCCCCCCTTTGTCCTTGTGACACTGCCGTGACTGCATGTCTTATCACTTCTTCATCTTGTACGTTTCCTTTAATTTTTTTTTTCTCACTGATTTTGAAACGTCAATGCATTGCTATTCACCACAGGAGGAAATGACTAGTGCCTTGGCCACCATGAGAGTAGACTACGAGCAGATCAAAATCAAGACCATTGAGGATTCCTCCAATCCACTGCTGATGAAGAGGAGAAAGAAAGCCAACATGGCCTCTGAAAATCAGGAACCCAACAGCTGAGGACAGTGTTGGTCTCAAATGTATCCACCGAAGTGTAGGTTCAGAAAGGTTTTGAAAAGGAAGCAATAATTCATTAAAAAATGGCAGCGTAAGAGGGAATGGAAATTAAAACAGATTCAGATCTTATCTTTTACTGATTTTTTTCTTCTTTTTTTCAGCTTTCTAAATAATTGTTTTTATTCCTCCATCTTTGTAACTATTTAACCACTCTGTCATTCAGAAATTTGGAAAAGCAGGGTTATGTTTTTCCAGAAAGAGCTGACCTCTGTACTTGCTCGTTTATATTACTCACTTGGTATTTCGGTTTATTGGTGGAAAAACTACAGAAGAGAAGTATTGTTTTGCCTTTTCTGTTTCCCTTTCCCAGCCCCCCAACACCTCCAACCCCCACCTAAATCAAAGCCATTGGTACATTTTTCTCACACGCACATGTCACTGATTCATTATTTAATTTCCTATCGATTTGTTTTGGAAGTGCAAACCAAGTTTTTCACTCTGTTATAATGGGTTCTTCGGTATTTGCATCTGCATTTCTCTGGTGCTTGTGATAAAACTACCAGAAGAACTTGCAATCTTTCTCACCAAGCGCATCCTCCCCAAACTACCCCCCACCACCAACACCCCCTCCCCCCACACCTCACTCCCCTTTCTCAGAAACACCCCTGCACTTGTATGCATTTCGAATTCTAATTTGAAAAAAAAAAGGTAACGTTATCATCACTGACATGCAGACAGAGCAGACTTGTTCCTGAAATGACTGGTCGAATGTAGATGAACTCTCTCCCTGACTGTGAAGCTCTTGGAACACCACTCACACACTGCCTCATAAGGCCCTGTTATTCAGAGGCTTTGGATTTCTTCAGAGCTTCACATTTTGTTTTTCATTGGCCTGTGTTGCTGAGGGTATTCTGCTGGTCAACAGTGGGATGTCTTTTGACTCCTAACTAAGCAAAGGAGACACCAATGAGACGCCTCTCCAGCACGTTTTATGTCTTTTACCCGATTCATGCTTATTTTTATGCTTTAAACACCCTGTTTGGGTGTTCTGCAGCTTGCCTAGTCAGTGCTATGCATATTATCCACCAGCTTCTTTGTACCTTGGGTCAGTGTTCGTTTAAAATTGTCTAAGGTTATACTGTATGTTTTACACTAATTATGGCATTCATCAGTAAAATGCACAACCCTTTTTAGAAATTGATCAGTGTGTCAATGGAATGTCCTTGTGAATGTTTTTGAATGGTGATGCATTTGTTTTTTTTTTGTTTGTTTTTTTGCCCATGCTAAAAAATGAAAACTTTGTATAATAATCAGAGATATCCTCTGACTCGAGTCTCCAAGTGTTATGATTTTTTCCTTTTTTTTTTTTTTTTTAAATGTGCCCTTTTGTGTGGTAGGGATCAGGTTTAAACCACCCAATTGCAGCATAGTATGGTGGTAGTAAGTATATTGTACAGAATATCATCCCAGCAAACTGGCATTGCTGTTTTCTGTAGCACTGATGGGCACGATGATTTAAGCTTTCTATAAATTTTTTTAAACCAAATTTTATATATAAATATATATATATAAAAAACAATACATGTTAATGTATTGAGTGGAAGTATTGAGTGGAAGCAATGGACTGCTAGCTAAAAGGTGCCCTCGACCAGTGCCCCAATTTTCTCCCCAGTGTGGAAATGAGAAGAAAGTAATGATTTTTTTGCATCTCCTTGCTAATTGATTGTTAGCCATTCTCTTTTTATTTCCTCAGTACAGTTTTTTTCTTTTTTGAGACAACAATGGTGTAGAGATTTATCCCAGGCTAACTTTTGCAGCACAGAACCAAAAATGTATTTTCAGTGTTCAGCTGCTGTACTCCAGTCTTGGTTTGCTTCAACTTTGGATTAAAACACACAAAAAAACAAACAAACATCTTGTCCTGTTTCTGAGCTTGTAATGTATAGATTAAAAGAATGGCAGTAAATATGCCTGTATGCTCATAAATTTTTATACATCAACCATAACATATATGACCACCTGTTAATATTGAGTTGCCAACAATGATGGCCAGTGTGATCTGACACCCACTACAACCAGCATTATCCATTTTATCAATTTGATCTACACTAGTGGTTCTATTGGCTCACCCCCTGTGAAACCTCCAACATAAATTGCCCAGTGTTTCAGTTTCATTGTCCAGTATTCACTCTCCATGTACAACAGAGTAAACCTTGGTCTCCCATGACACTTTCACTAGTTTTTCTTCCTTGAATTACTTGGTATTTCCTGACCATTGCAGACCAGAAACTTCCCACAAGAGCTGCAGTTTGAGTTTCTCTGACCCAGTTCTCTAGCCATCACAATTTTCCCATGTCAAATCCTCATACTTGCCTATATATATATTCCTTTTGAATGTGGCCAGGTCACTACATGATGCTGGTAGAGGAAAAGGTTTCCTAACTTGCTCCTCCAAAACATCCCAAAGTGACTCAATATTATTTAGATCTGGTTACTGTGCAGGCCATGGGAGATGTTCAACTTCACGTTCATGTTCATCAAACCACTCTGTCACCAGTCTTGCTGTGTGTATTGGTTCATCATCATTCTGATACATGGCACCGCATTCAGGAAACAATGTTTGAAGCACTGGGTGCACATGGTCCTCCAGAATAGTTTGGTAGTCCTTGGCAGTGACACGCCAATCTAGCACAAGTGTTGGGCCTAGAGAATGCCGTGATATTGCAGCTCCAACCATCACTGATCCATCCCCATGCTTCAGTCTGAGCAGGCAACAGCCTGGGTGGTACGCTTCTTTGGGGCTTCTTCACACTGTAACTCTCCCGGATGTAGGAAAGACGGTGAAGGTGGACTCATTAGAGAACAATACATGTTCCACATTGCTCACAGTCTAAGATTTTCACTGCTGGCACTTGATGTTTGGCATTGGCACAAATGATTAAAGGTTTGGCCATTGCAGCCCGGCATATACATTGACCCTGGAGCTCCTGACAAACAGTTTTGATGGAAACAGGAGAGTTGAGGTGCACATTTAATTCTGCAGTGAGTTGGGCAGCTGTGGTTTTATGTTTTTTGGATGCGGTCCAGATTAGCACGTGGACATCCCTTTTACACAGCTTCCTCTTGCGTCCAGTTACTCCTGTTGGTTCGTCCTTCTTGGTGATATGCTGACATTACCCTGGATACCGTGGCTCTTGATGCATCACAAAGACTTACTGTCTTGGTCACAGATGCGCCAGTGAGACGCACACCAACAATTTGTCCTCTTTTGAAATCTGATAGGTCACCCATAATGTTGTGTGCATTGCAATATTTTATGCAAAACTGTGCCATTACTCTGCTAATTAAACCTTCACAGTCTTCCTTTACTGGTGAAATGTGCATTGGCCACCAGGCTGGTCAAATTTAGCCATGAAACCTCTAACACTAAATTGGCCAGTGTTTCAGTTTCATTGTCCAGCCCATGTATATATACAGTACATACATACAATATATATAGTTATGGGGTTTTGCCTGAAGTTTTACCTGCACAATAGTCAAGTTATAAGTAGTTACGTGCCATATCATGTCCAAGCACCTAGCGCTTTTTGGGTATTTCTATGACTTGGTGGTCGAGTGATATGCGAGTCACTCAATCCAGACCTTAATCCCATTGAAAAATTGTGATTTACGAGGCAGGGTGAGGAGGGAAAAACAAAAACCCAGAAATTCAGACAAACTCCAAGCATTTATTATTGAAGAATGAGCTGCCATCAGACAGGATGTGACTCAGAAGGTGATTTGACAGCATGTTGGGGCACATTGCAGAGGTCTTGAAAAAAGAATCTTGACTTTCTGCATGAATGTTCATGTATAATTGTCAATAAAAGTCTTTGACACTTATTTTTGTAATTACACTTTTCGTAATGACAAAAAGATCTAAAAACACTAAAACAGTAGACTTTGTGAAATGTAATATTTGTGTCATTCTCAAAACTTTTTGCTCATTAGTCCAGAGTACCTATTGTAATAAAATAGTTTTCTGCAGTTCCTATGTTTTCGTGCATACAAGTAGTCGAGTCGCTTAGTCTTGTTTCTTTGGCAGGTGTGGCTTTTTGGCACAAAGTCGCCGTGAGCGAGTGGAAAAATAAGCCACAAATAAAAAACATTTAAAAAAACTATCTGCAACTTTTAAATTGGGTCAGAGTACCCATATAATCCAAAAAAGAGGGCAAGATGTTGACAAGAATTAGATTTATCAAAAAAAAAGTCTCTCTATAACAACCTTAATGATCCCAACCAATTTGGATTCAAAGTGGCACATTATACAAAGACTGCCCTTCTGTCTGTCACTGAGGAGCTCCATGCTGCTAGATCTTCTAAACTGTTATCTGTCCTGATTCTCCTGGACCTGTCAGCTGCATTTGACACAGTGAACCACAAGATTATATTATCTATTCTTACAAGCCTTGGAATTTGTGAAACAGCGTGGCAATGGTATGCTTCTTACCTAGAAGATAGGTCATATAAGATGACATGGAGGGGATCTACATCTGCCCCACATAGAGACTCTACTGGTGTCCCGCAGGGCTCAGTACTTGGTCCCCTTCTGTTCCCCCTCTATACCTGGTCTCTTGGTAAGATCATATCATCGCCTGGATTTTATTCTTTCATTTCCTCCCTCTGACACTCGGGTTTCCACGCGGATCTCAGCAAGTCTGGCAGATATCTCATCCTGGATGGCAGTTCATCAGCTGAAGCTCAATATCCCTGAACAACAATCAAGTCACTTCTTCAGCCACTGCCCCCAATCTTGGGGTAACTGTGGACAATCATCTATCATTTTCCCCACACATTAAAAGTCCAACCAAAAATACACTAGGAAAAGGATGAAGAGAGGGAAAAAAAGACACCATTCTTCCACTCCAGCTCAGCTCCTGGCAAACCCCATGGCACCACCACAGAGACGGAGGAATCAGTAGCCTTAGACAAAAATTTTGAAATGTACACCTCCCCTTTAAAAAAAAAAAAACACTACCCACCATTTGATGCTTCCAGACTTCTCTCGACAGTACATAGTTGTCCCTGGCCCCACTTTTTCTTTTTTTTTTCCCACTGCCAGTTCTTTGCTGATGGCACTGCTGGAAATATTCAGATGTCAAAGGAAAGTGAGCATGATTTGTCTTTCATCTGCCACACTCTTTCCAGGCGCTTCTTTAAAAAAAGCTTGAACAACACATCTTGAAACCCTAATCTGCTTTGAAATCATTGTCTGGAAGAGACATTGCTGATACAGTATGCAGTAAGGATGCGGCTACCTTGTATCTTGTTCCTGTGCTCAGTCTTATCATAGTGTAACTGTAACCTGTGACACGAAACTGTCTGTTCCTCACCCAGGATTAATCCTCCTACACGACTGTTTCTGTTGCAGTTAATGTCTGCTTTATAACCTCGGTTATTGGTAACCATAATCATTACCCTGATTTCAATCCTACCAAATCCCTGGCTTTCTTTGTGCAAGAGTGTCTTGTCTAGTCTTAGAATTGATGATGATTTGAAGCCATTTTTTAAAATTTTGTAAATTGAAATAATTATATAATCGCACCGTGGCCAGAGTGATACAAATATTAATTTTCACAAAGTCTGCTGCTTCAGTGATTTTAGATCTTTTTTTTCAGATGTTACTATGTTATACTGAAGTGTAATTACAAGCAATTCTTAAGTGTCAAGGGCTTTTATTGACAATTGCATTAAGTTTATACAAAAAAGTCAACATTAGGTGTTGGCCACATCCTGACTGATGGCAGCCCAATCTTGCATAATCAATGTTTGGAGTTTGTGGGTTTTTATTTGTTCACCTACCTCTTGAGGTATTGATCACAAGTTCTCAGTGGGATTAGGGTCTGAGTCCCAAAATGTAGATGTTGTGTTCCCAAAGTCGCTTAGTTATCACTTTTGCCTTATGGCAAGGTGCTCCATCATGCTGGAAAAGGCATTGTTCATCACCAAACTGTTTTTGAATGCTTGGGAGAAGCTGTTCTCTGAGGATCTTTCTGTACCATTCTTTATTTATGGATATATTCCTATGCAAATGTGTGAGTAAGCCCACTGCATTGACTGAGAAGCAACCTCACACATTAATGTTCTCAGGATGCCGGAATATGGTTTTCCTGTAAAGAAGTGGTTTATTTGAAAATGAGATGACTACCATCAGTCCTATGTCATGCCCGGTGTTGGGGAACATTACTTTTTAAAGTAACAAATTTACAAAATTATTGTCATTAAAAAGTAATCAGTTACATTACAGCATTACCTTTGATCACTCATCGAAGTTTGGCCCATAATCTGTTAACTACTAACAGCAGGAATAACACGGGGGGCGGGGGGATGGGGGGGATCACAATATTGGAATCACGGCTGTCTGGCTCACAGATTACATAAATTGTTTGAATAACAGATTACATTTTTAAAAATATAACTAAATAATTGAGTATGTAAATGCTGCCCTAGCGTGTTAAATTACTCGTTACATCAAAAAAGTAATCCAAGTACTCTAATGCATACTTTGTAACGCATTACACCCAACACTAATGCATCCTCAGACCGTTACTTAATTGACTAATGCCATATGTGTCATTAATAAAAAAAAAATCCAGCGTTTTTTTTAAGAATGTACAAAATACACTTGTTTTCATCAGAAGTGAATCTTTGTCCTTTAATGGGACAGGTGAACAGGGGAAGTCCAATGGAGCAAGATCAGGACTATAGGGAGGACGCTTTAACACCTTTTTTGCAGAGCGTCAACAGTGTGGGCAGAAGTGTGCAGATGTGTATCGTCATGCAAGATCACAACGCCCTTGGATAGCAGTCCTCAACGGTTAATCCGTAGTTTAGACTTCAGCTCTTGAATAAGCATCTACTGTAATGATCACTGCTGATTATAGAACCTTTTTCCCGATAATGTTTCAATACTGGCCCTTGAGAATCCCAGAAAAATGAAAGCATCAATGTTCATTCAATGATGGTTGACTTTATCAGTGATTGAGGATGTTGCCGCTCCACATTGTCGTTTACTCTCAGGCTCGTAGTGATGAATCCATGTTTCGTCACAGTAATGACTTATTTTTTTTAATAAGTAATGAACCTTCCTTGGGGTATTGGCTCCGAATTTGGTTTGCAGATATCCAAACACTTCTGTTTATGCTCTTACGTGAGTTGTTTCGGTACCAGCTATATCCTCAGACCACAAAAAAAATAAATCGCTGCACACTGTTCTTGCAATTCACAAGTGGGACATTCATTTTTGCTCGAACCGCAGTTACAAATGAACTGATGTAGCACGTTCACACCTGCACAGCAGTGACTGGGAAAACAAAAGCCTTTAACGGAAATCGCTGATAAGAGTGCAGTTTTAGTAAAACCAGAATGAAGATCATTTTTGACTCACCCTAATGTGTGTGTGTATACATATGCATATTCTTGCATATCAGTCATTCTTGAGAACTGTGACGAAAAAAAAAAGAAAGTAATTATTTCTAAAAACCTAATATATATTGTAGAATGGTGAGGTGTGGGTTAACATACCCGGTCTGAAAACAACCTCCAAATAAGTTTCAGCATTGAACCCTTTTAGAATCTAGCTTTCCTATTTTTCACAGAATTGTGATTTAGGTAGCTGTTAACGTTAAGTGTTAGTTACTTTGTGTTAATGGTTATCACTGTCGATCTACACCACTAGGGTCCGTGTTCGATTCCCACATCAGGTCTGTGTGCTTGGAGTTTGCATTTTCTCCCGGTGTTTGATGTGTTTCCTCCAGCTACTCAGGTTTGCCCCCAAAGTCCAAAGACATGCGGATTAGGCCGGATTGCTGTTCCCAAATTGCCTAAAGTGTGTACAGTATGTGCGTGTGTGTTTGCTTTTGAAGCAAAACAGTAAATTAATATTTACAAGAAATGAACGAAATTTTTTACTGAAGAAAATGCAAAAAGTATTTTGCGTAGTGAAATATAATCTACTTTGGATGTATTTCCTGGTGGTGTTGAGCTCTGACAGTGTTGACAAAATTCTACATTATGCTGGATAACCTCTGAAATGTATGTGAGAGCCAGTTTGTTTCATTTTACTATAAATACCCCAAATGTAATATAATTTAAGATATATGGTGTTGACATATTATATTCACGACCACAGAAGTATTATTATTAAATACTTAAAATAAAAAAATATATATCTAACTTGGGGCGGCACGGTGGTGTAGTGGTTAGCACTGTCACCTTGCACCGCCAGGGTCCGGGCATGTAGGACATGTAGACATGTAGGTTAGACTAATTGGCGTTCCCAAATTGCCCGTAGTGTGTGACTGTGTGTACGTCTGTGTGCCCTGCGATGGATTGGCACCCTGTCCAGGGTGTACCCTGCCTCGTGCTCTAAGTCTCCTGGGATAGGCTCCAGGCCCCCCGTGACCCTGAATACAGGATTAAGCGGTAATGATGGTGAGTGAGTGAAATATCTAACTTGGAAGAACCTGAGCAGCTGAACAGGCTATAGAAGTTGTCATGAAGATGTCCTTGAAATTTTGGTTGGCCACAAGATTGTCTGACTTCATTTATTTTTTTAGAAATGTCTGGTGTTGACAGAAACTCAGGACACAAATTCACCGTTAAATTTTTTTTTACAGCAATTAATTATGTCCTTATTTTATTTAGCATGCAATAAGTGTTTTTTGTTTCATATATTTTAATCAGTTTTTTAGCTATCTGAAATTGTGCACCCTTGTTCTGGACAAGGACTTGGACTTGTTTAGAGGGGACACTTTAACAAATAAAATAAAATTATTTTAAGCATTAATTTAAAAAGTTGATTGTTTCTAAAAAATGATCATAATGAAAATATATATTATTTCTGAATGTTATAGAAAAACAGAATATTATGTGCTGGACATGTTTTCTCTCAGTTCTCAAGAATGACTCATATGCGGGCACACACTACCAGTCAAAGTTTGCATGCACCACACACCTTCTCCTTTGGATACACCTTACCCACTGATTTTTCACATTGCACAGTAATACTGAGGACATCCAAACTACGAAAGAACATATGTGGAATTATGTAATAAACAAAAAGTGTTAAACAACACACGTTTTATATTTTATATAAAAATTTTTGGATTCTAACTGCCATGTCGTCGTTAAATGTGCGGAGGGTGAACAGACCGCTCCTGAATATGTGGTTCTGACTGTGAAGCCTGGAGGAAGAGGAGTGAGGGTGTGTGCGTGCTTTGCTGGTGACAATGTTGCTGACTGAGTTTGCACTTAGTGGGAATATCATTAGTTTTTTCCAACAGGACACTGACCCCAAACACACCTCTAGATTATGTAAGAGCTATTTGTTCAATAAAGAGAGTGATTCAGTGCTGCTGTCAGATGTCCTAGCTTCCCAATCACCTGATCCAAACCCAATTGAGAGAGTGAAGGAAAACCAGCGAACAAGTCCTCAACACCCCTGGGAAACCATTTTTGGAAAACCATTTCTGGTGACCTCATCAGGCTGAATGAGAGAATGCCCAAAGTGTGCAAAGATGTTGTCAAAGCAAAAGATGGCTAGTTTAAAGAATCGAAAAAATATTAAATATATTCTGGGTTATTTAACACATTTTTATTGACTACATTATTCCATATTTGTTCTGTCACAATTTGAATATCTTCAGTATTAATATACAAAGTCGAAAACCTTAAAAATAAAGAAAAAAATACTGAATAAGAATAATCATGTTCAAAAGTTAGTACCCGCTCTATCAAGTCTATTTTTGTGTAAAAACATAATAAAAATTTCATCATAGTGGTCTTGTATTAGGGGAAAAACAACTTCTGATGAATAACATGTAACTTTACTACCATGCCAATATTTATTTAACAGAAATGAAACCCAAAAGAAAAAAAACATGTGGGCAATATTAAGTATCGCTGTTCTGCTTTCAAAGGATTTAAGAGGATTTAAGTTGCAGCCAGGTGCATGATTCTCAATGGGGTTGAAGTCCAGTTGCTGTGATGGGGCAGTCAGTCCATGGGTGAGAATCATGTCTCATGCTCCCTGATCTGCTCTTTTACACTTTGAGTCTGATGAATCATAGCAGTGTCATCTTGAAATATGCTCAGGGAAGAAAAACATCCAGTCATGTAAGAACCTGGTCGTTCAGTGTATTCAAGTAGTTAGCTGACAAATGTTTTGGGCACATGACGTTGCTGAGCCCAAACCTGATCAAGAGAAGCAGCCACAGATCATAATACTGCCCCCATCTGCTTGTATGGTCTCCACTGCATGCAGGGTGCATCACTTCATCCGCCTCTCTCTACTCATCCTGATACACTGATCACTCTGGAACAGGGTAACCACAAGATCTTTTTCCAATGCTCCACAGTCCATTTTTCATGCTTCCTAGCAAACTGAAGGCCTTTTTATTAGGCTCACTGATAAGTGGTTTTGGAAATGCTCTTACTTTCGCTATTACTTTTTTTCACTATTAAACTATTGATTTGATCCCACTAACTGTTTAAGTGATCTCCCATCATGCTCATTCAGGATGTTTTCTTCAAAGTTCTTTACTCCTATATACATTATATATACAGAGTCAGGCAAACAATGTATACACATTTCAGGAAAAGAAAAACTTGTATAAATATTATAATACTAACTTTATTGCTATACATTACATTAACCTCATTATCATATTTATGATAATATAATAATATATTATTAATATTATATTCATCATTTTCTGAAGTGTGTATACTTTATATATACAGTATATATACATGCATATGTGTGTGTGTGCGTGTGTACGTGTGTGTGTGAATTTGTCAGTGGTTGTCGAGCAATGACGAGAGTAACCTTAGGTAGCATTAGGTTACGCATAAGTTGAGGTGAAAGGTAAGGTTTACTTCTTTTGGCATTTTTGCAACTCATTTTGAAATATTGCCAAGGTCTCAAGATGCGTCATGGATTTGCTGTAAAGAGGAAGCATAAACATCTGTTTAGAAAGACACTCATCTTGAAAACATGACGACTATTTCTTGACAATACAAAGTGTAAAATATAACCGCTCTGAAAGGAGAAGACGACGTGATGTTACATTCATCACATGACCTCCGTGGAACAGAAATGATAAAGATTTGTTTATAAGAAAGGAAAAGAGGAAAACTTTTTTGTTACACAGTTTACATACAGCAGTCCAATTAAAACAGTATATGTGATGCAGTAAAGTTTGTGTATGCTTTGTACTGTAGCAGCTGGAGCTTTATATATTTTAACTGACACTTACACCCAAGATATAGTTTGAACAGCCATCTGTTAAACATAATGTGTGTGTGTGTATATTCTGTATTTTTGTGCCAAATAGGCCTGCTGCCAACTAACTTTTCACCGAATACCTCAACTGTGAAGTAAACAGTCCCTCCTGGAACACAGCACAGCCACAACATGATGCTGCCAACCCCATGCTTCATGTGTTATGATGTTCTTTGGCTCGCAAGCCTCCACTTTTCCTCCAGACGAAACAATGGTTACTATGGCCAAACAGATAAATTGGTCAAACCGTTGTCTGGCTTTTTTATGGAGGTGTTGCTAAGCAGCCCTTCAGGGTACTTTAATATCTGTCTTATTTTACTGTGGATATAAAGTAGATACCTGTTTTCTTCAGTGTCAAGGTCATTTGCTGTTGTTCTGATATTTATTTATGCTTTTTGTACCATAAGTCTGCCTCTCCTTCCTGAACTTCATGATGACTTAGTGGTCCCATGTTGTTTACACAGTGGAACCTCAGATTGCGAGTAACGCGGCTTGCGAGTGTTCCGCAAGACGAGCAAAGATTTATAATATAATATTATAATATTATTTATTTATAAATAATTTTTGACTTGTAAAACGAGCAAGTCTTGGTTTACGAGTATTGAGTATCATGTATCACGCCGCATGCGCTTCTTGTTTTGAAGCCAAGCGTCACGTGATCACAACTGAGCCAATGGTTTTTCTCTCTTTTGCGCTGTGAAATTGTGGGTAATCGACTCCCCTGCTGTGTCTTAGTGCACGTCTCTCACTTGTATAATCAATATTCGTGCACGCCTGTACTGTTTACTATAACACTGTGACCACGCGTGTGCGCGTAAAACATCTTTTATTTTGTGTTTGTAAGCATGTGTGTACAGCGCGTATAAATCAAAAGAATGTCTCATTATAGAGGTTAAAGATCCATTTGCTCCTTTGCTGTATCAGCCTACAGCCACACACAGGTGCACTCTCCGCCCTTCATCGCTTTCACACACAAACACACTCTGCTCTACACAGAAACACTGCTCTGTCACGATTCTTTTCAAAAGGTAAAGTGCTGGTTAATTTGTTTGTAATAACTTTTTTCCTGACAGTAGTGATTAAATTAGTCTGCGCTCAGTCGAGTGTCATTAGAAAGATTTCCTTTTTTTTCCATGGAAAAACAATGTTTCCGTTGTGCGTGTGTGTGTGTGTGTGTGTGTGTGGTGTCAAATGATGCACTGCCAGCTGATACAGACAAGGTGGGTGTTTACTGTGTAAGACGAGGAGAGGGAAGGGGCTAATTCCACCCACACTCACACTCACTCACACACACACACACACACACACACACAAACAGCGGAAACATCGTTTTTACATGGAAAAAAAGGAAATCTTTCTAATGACGCAAACAAATGGAAACACTTAACTGTCTGGATTTATTGTTACTTTTTTAAAGGTAAAGTGCAGGTTAATTTGTTTTATTTTTACTTTATAATTTTTATGTATTTTTTTTTGGTCTGCGGAACAAGAGTTTTTATTACTTCTTATGGGAAAATATGATTTGGTTTATGAGTGTTTTGGAATGCGAGCCTGCTTCCGGAACTAATTATTTAGTAGTTTTTGTGCTAATGAACATGGCACCATCAGGCATTTGGAAATTGTTCCCAAGCATGAAACTCTTGACTGATTTATTTTGATCTCCCAATTATGTTAAACAAAGAGGCACTGAGTTAGAAGACAGACCTTAAAATATATCTATATGAGATAGGAAACATGTTCAAAGGAGAGCCGCACTGCTTTTTTTTCTTTTGTTGTAAAATGAGCTTGAGCGATGCTTTATTGAGCTTGAGATATATTGACTAAGCTAAGGACTAGTCTGAGCAATAATATTGCTTTTGCATTAACAAAAAGTTTCACTGGACATTCCTAACGTAGTCATGATTTTCACTCTAGGTCTTAAATTAAGAACTTTACATAAGTAAGTAAATAAATAGATAAATGTAGTGACGTCATCCAAAGCCACAGTGACTTCCGCCATGTCAATGAAGTGAGAAAGCCAACTCGTAATCTTTTGTCTAGTTAAAATGTGTTAGATTTTGCTGATATCTTCTTTGTTTTTGAGGAATTCCCGCACTGACACTTTATTATCTTTTACTATTTTAAGCTTTTGTGATGGTAAGTTAATTCACACCAGTGACTAATTGCTAATTGTATTTGCTGATCGAAAAGGATGCCCAAAATTTCCACTGCAGGAATTTGCTTATGCAACTAATGACATGTATGAAAATTTAGGCTAGTATACTGTATATAGTCGGCAAAGGTTTTCGTATACATCATTAGTACAAATTAGACATCACACATATTACACATAATACACATTCATATACTATATATGTGATATATGTCATATTGTATGTGTGTGTGTGTGTGTGTGTGTGTGTGTGTGTGTGTGTGATAATCAATCAATAGCAGTACCAACACTAAGTGTAGTGTGACTGTTTTGTCATCTTTTCATTTCATTTTATGGCTTGACTGGAAACAACCTCTGAGACTGGTTTATTTCCATAACAGGACAAAAGTACTTTCATTGTTGGTAAACACAGCCAGGTACTCGTACGTCAGAATCAACCAGTGGGTTTCAAAGGAAGTGAGGATTGAGAACTTGTGAAATGGAAACTTGCACCTACTTACCTTATCCTAGATCACTATTCTGACCTATTCACACACCTCTAACATTGTTTGTTTGTAATGCAATAATTTTAATGTGTGGGATTTTCTCAGAAAATGTATTCATTTCATCCAAAGTCTATGCAACAATCGATCCAATGCAACATTAGCATTCGTGGAATGCATAATATTCCTTTCTACACTCACTGTTTAATGCTGTTATGATTTCTCATCAGTTTTTGATTGTTTCTGACTGCAGTGTTTAAACTCACGTTATTATACGTTATAATTTATACAGGAACAACTTAACTTAAGACACACTCTCAACATAAACAGGAAAAATAATTGATGTGGTGAAGTTTTACAGGGAAAGCTGTAATTTATAGAGAATTGCTGTTTATATACAGATGCTACAAGTGATATCCAGAATCTATTTATTTCCTGGAAATTTCACGTAGCTAAACATTACAATTTTTTTTTTTTTTTTAAAAGAAGAAAATAGTTGGTCAATTAAAAAAAAAAAAAATGCTGTTATTGGAAGAAAATAATTGTGGGGATGATGGTGTGTCCCTGTATGTTTTATTTTTAGCTTATTATAAATCAGGTTTCTTTACTCAACGTTCAATATCCATGTACTCAGAAAGACTACAATCTACGATGTTCTTAGAACTGGTTGCAGTTTTTGTTTGACAGCTTATCATTTTCCATGAAAGTGCGGATTTTTTTCAGTTTCAGTGTGAATCGTTAACACGTTACAATAGAAACTAATTGACCGAGAGTAACACCTACTCAAGGATAAAGTGATTCTTTGTTTGCCTATGCCTTTGCTGAATGCAGAAATTGAGACGGATGTTGATGGCTAAGGGGGCATTTAAAAATGATTGTGCATGGACAAAAATGAGCTATACTCTTTATGACATGCAGCCTGTGCCTGATATAGCACTATACCGAGGTGGTTTAGCATGTGGGGTGTAAAGAAGTGCATTAAGACAGTTTATGGTAAAATGTGGGACTATAATTGGTCCCCGTAAATCTCTGCATGTAGACCACAGACAAATGGCAATTTATGTAGGCCTTTTTCTTTAAAATTAAATTAAAGTCTTGTTTTTGGAACAGTTTTGCCTCTAGGATTGCACATGTATTTGGCTCCATTGAGCTCCATCATTTACTCAGTCCATGATGCATAAAAAGCATCCCTTCAACATGATGCTACCACCACCAAGCTTCATTGTTAGAATAGTCTTCACAGGGTGATGAGTAATGTGTGTTGCCATAAAACTTTGTGTCAAGGCCAGAAGTTCTACAAATGACTAAGCCTAGATTTTTCAAATGTCTAATCTACAGTTGGCTTCTCCTTCTTTTTTTTTTCTGGTACAAATTCTCATGTAAGCCACTGAACATCTACCCTGCTTGGGTGTGAGCCATAGAGGATGCTAATAATGTGTTGATGCAAACCATGACCACGCCTTTGCTTCTGTCCTCACAAGGAATTGAAAAGAGGCGTACGTTTTGTTCATTCAGGTCCTGTGGCTTTTTCATTCAAGTCTTGTTTGATTAAAACCCACATGACTTTTTCATTGTCCAAAGTTATATGTAGCCTAAAGAAGAACTCATACCTCATACGTTTCACTGTTTCTGAGCTTTGTGAACATACTTTTTTTTTTTTTTTGTGCTGGCATCTTTCAATTTCCACTGCTACCAATGCATCATTATTCAACATCTCTGAGCTTTACTCAGCACGGTCATAACTGAAACCTCATTTTCGGTCTTGCTGACACAACCGCGAGCTGCATGGCAGTTCGTGTTTTGCTTTCGGATACTGTGTGCGAGCTGAAGCATGCTGTGTGAATTTACTGTAAAGAGGTGACAATGTCGTTGCTGGAAATCGACCTATTTAGGTCACTCCTGAGGTTAGATTCGTTCTTCACATGAGCTTTAACACATTCTTTTGTCACACGCCCAGATCCGAGATCAGATATACATTTTCATTTTGTACACTGTCTGCTTTTTCGTTTCTTGTGTGAGTTGCTAGTTTACTGGGCAAGACCTGAGAAATTTTGTCTCACTAAAGTGCAAACTAAAACAGGCTTAACAATAAGACAACATAGACTTTGTCTGCATTCATTTTTTCTTTTTACACTTTAATTATTACATTTGAAACATCTAACAGTTAATACTCCAGGTAACTGAAGTATTAGAATATAAAACAACATAGAAAACAATAAATAATAAAAGCTGTGAAGTAGCAGTTACACTGTTAATAAATATAACATGTGACAGGCACTTTTAAACACTCATTACACTTCAACGTAATTACAGAAAAGCTGCGGTCAATATGACTTAAACAGTATAAGCTTTCTTCATATGAAGATAAACACATCGGCAACTTTTCTAGTGCTGTACAAAAAACAGCACAACACAGAAAAAAACACATGATTTAGTGTGGTAGCACAGCAGACACATAGTAAAAAAGTAGTAGAAAAAAATAAATATTTGTGAATTTATATATTTTTCATAAATTCAGAATAAATATCCTCCAGTATTCTTCCCACACTATTCAGACAGGGGTCCCGTTGGCTTATCAAGTGCATCCTTATCCCTATTTATCCCAAGTGTTTACGTCGCTGCGATGCCACATAATCTTCAATGTAGTTGAACAACATGTCCAGCTCTCCCATGGCTTTGTACAGACCTTTTTCTCCCATCTAAACACAAAGAACAATGTGCAATGAGCAATCACTTCCTTTCGCCATGCATACTATCTATGATCTATCTGCTGCATCTAGCATGCATCTAACTATGATCATGCACGTTTTATATACACATGATGCATCACAGCGAGTACTTACTTGACTGTATGAGTTCTTGACTCTGGAGATTTCAAAAGGTTTCTGACATGTGAAGTAGTTCCTCTGTGACAGAAAAACATTAGGGGTTAACTGGATGTCATGGGTGTTATATTAATGTATATCTGAGGTGACAGAATTGGATATCATATGAAAGTCAAAATGCTAACTTATTATATGATGGTAATAGATTATTAATAAAGCAATTTTGCCTAGGAAATCACAATCAAAAGGAATTGTTTTATATAGTACAATAATAATAATAATAATAATAATAATAATAATAATAATAATAATAATAATAATAATAATAATAATAATAATAATAAAATTATGGGTTACTTGCTAGTTATGAACCTTAATAGATTTACATTTACAGCATTTTACATACACCCTTATCCAGAGCTACTTATATTTCTATTTCATTATACATAGGATATACTGAGCAGTTGAGAGTTAAGTGCCTTGCTCAAGGGCCCAACAGTGGGTGGTGTTGGTGGTGCGGGGTTCTTTTAATAAATCATTAAATCAATCAGGGGACTTTCTGATTGATTTAATGATTTAACTACCCCTGTTAACAAATTTATAGATAGCGTAATTGCCATCTATTAATAAAACATAATTGGGCTTTATGTTGTAACTTGCTCTTTCATCACAGGCCCTATTGGTAGTGTAATAGCTTAATTATGCTGTATATTGTGGTTCATGGGTGAATAATTAGCTCTAATGATCCTTAATAGCTAGTAATTGATTCAGTCTTAATTCTAGGGTAAACTGACATTACATCTAAGTCACATTATACTAACAAAGTAGGCTGTGAATGTAATGTTCATTTTAATTCCAGAGTCACTGTACTGTAGGACGGCGATAATGAAAGTTCCCACTGCGCATGCGCGAGGGCATCCAGGATGCAAACAAGAAGAAACAACAACAGCTCGGCAACGGCTAAATTAGCGTTCTTTTTTGTTTGTTTGTTTGTTTTAAATAAACGGATATGAGTGGACTGTAGACTGCGTGTAGTATTAGTAGTAGCATAAAAGTTTGAGAGTTTACCGTCTTTCACAATGTCACTAAACGGTCACTGTTACGACATTAGACCTCGATGCGGACTTTTTGTTGACAGAGCAATAAGGGTTTGGCTGTCGAGGAACCAACTGACAAAATGTGTTTTGTAATGTAAAACGTGCTGAGAGAACATAAACCCATGACGTTTTATTTATTTTTAAATATATATATTTAAAAACACGCGCGCGCTTTTTAACTCTCACGCGGGTCGATTGAAACAAAACGTAAGCAAAACCAGCAATAAACACCGAGAGAGATACTCACACATTTGACTAGCTCTCGTTTGAGATCCTTGAACACGAGTCCGATGTTGTTAATGTGCGCAGGGTAGTTCTTCAGGTCCATGGCTCTGGGCAACACCGTCTCCAAGTAGAAATGGAGAATGTCGGTCATCACACTGCATCCGTAAGGGTTCTGCAAGAGAAACCAACCCATGCCTGTTAAGTCTCGTTTTCAGCCTGCTCTCTCTCTCTCTCTCTCTCTCTCTCTCTCGCGCGCGCTCTCTTTCTCTCTCTCTGTGTTTTCCAGATGTTGAGACTGAAAAAGCTTAACTAGTTCGAGTTGCACGCTTGGCTGCGCTTGGTGCGCGCCCGAGTTTCGATATGATGCTCATAGTAGGCAGAGGATAAAATCACTTTATTAATCAACCTTAGTGATATTGTAACAGTAGTAGCAGTTGTAGTAGTAGGAGTAGTAGTAGTGTGAATGGACGTCTGGTACTCACTTTAAAATGTTCAAGAATTGTCCTGTTGAATAGTGAGGTGTCCAGGTCATCATTGGATTCCTAAACAATTTAAGGAGAATCAGATTTTAACTCAAAGATGAATTGTCATGGTTTGAATGCATCAACTGACTGGAATCTTGACAAGATCAAAGCTGAACCACGAAACTGTCAGTGTCAGTAAGTCATTTTCATGATTTTAATAATTAATAATAAAAAAAGAAGAATCATGTCATCCTCTTTTTTCAGTATGAACTAATTTCACTCTCATTCCCCCCTTTTGCTTTTTTGTCACTAGATTAAGAAGAAAGGAACTGAAAACTACTCACATAGAAGTCCCGAATCGCGGCGTATGAAGAACGAATAGCTTTCAGTTTGCTTGGAAATCCCTCGACGAAGGAGCAGCAGCTGTCTTTTTCTCTGCAGAGGATATTTCTGCACTGAGCAGCACCAATCAGCAGAGCCGTCAGCAAAGCAAGCAGGAGGAACCTAAACAGGAGCATGCTCAGAGGTCTCGTCACAGCAGTGTTAACCCTTTCTTTAAGCCTGAAGCTGAATCCTCGGAGGGAGGAGAAGTGCAGAAAATGCTCAGAGGTGCCCGTTTTTATAACCCCAAAAAATTCCTTCCCATATGGAGGTGTGAGCATTTACTGGAAAACCGATTGCTTATCTTTTTTTTTTTTAGTTCATGTCATCATTCATTGATGAAGCATATTGTATTGCATCATTGGAAATATTTTCATTGATAAATTACAAAGTCATCTTATTCTGTATAAATCTCCACTGATAATTTTAGGTATTATGTAATTGTAATCTATATTTGGATATTTCTGTACTTGCTTGATACTATTTTTACACAGATAGCTTAAAAATGTTCTTACTGTATGTCATGTTTTGATGTTAGTATCATTATCATTATATCATTATATTTATTAGTCCTAATAGCAAAATGAACAACTAACCCAGTTTTATTTATTTTTTAGAATAATAAAAAAAAATTTTTTAATGAATGACTTCTTCATACGGAACCTGTTTCATAATGTTTAATGATGAGGCGTTTAAATCTCAGACATAATCTACCGTTTATTTTGAATAGTTCCTAGATTGTGGATATCACCTTTAAATAAGTGGTTTATTTATACAGTAAGTAACCCCACCTTTATGCATCAGGGTACCAATTTGGATTTGGATAGAAAATAGTTGTTATATAACTAACAGTATCATATGCCAGTTATATAGCTTGTATGGTGATATGAGATGATGGCTAATTCATGAGGAGCTCTGTTATTAAACTTTGTATTATAATTATTATTACACTTAGGACCATTTGACAAACGTGCCAATTTCTCATTGGTGTATATTTGATACATCTGTTTATTTCACACACTAGCTCAATTTAATTGATTCCTTTAAATGTAGAGGGTTTACAGAAAAGGGGTTTTAGGGTGAAGGAGATCTAGGTAAACAGAATGAGTGCTTGCAGTACTTGCAGTTCCATGATCTTATTTATTTACTGATAAGTCAGGCTCAGTTTAGGTTAACCCCTATGTTTAGCAATACCTATGAGATGTGAGTTGATGTGGTATTTTTCCTCCCGCTATTTCAAATGTGCTGATGTGAGCAATCATCTTTACCTTGAAAGCTTTGGTTTTGATTACAGTAAGCCACTACTGAGTGCAGAAGAGCTCACGCCTGTATGTATGAGAACTTAAAAGGCAGACTTCCTGATGCATTTAGCTTTTGGCTTTTTGGTTTACACTTTCAGGGGGAGACCTTAAAGACTTCTTTTATTAGCCGAAGGTTACTGGGTTAAAAGTAGATAACACAAACCATTAACCAGCAAAATAATTATTGAGTAATTCTCTTTCAGATTTGTTTTGATAAGTGTGCAATGTTTTAATGCTTAATTTTTTTTTCTCCAAATGAATTTTATTATTGGCCATTGACATTTGTCATCTTTTAGCTCTCTCTGGTGGTGTGTCACTTGGAGGGGCAAGAAATCATCACACCCATGATGCTCAATACCTCTAGAGTGAGGCCGAAGTCTTAACTGGATGGCATTTTGTCTGAGTAACATCTTACTTGATGATTTTTAAAATATGATAACATCTTTAATATGACCAAAAGTGATGCAATCATAGATAACATTTCCCTTTCTTCTTTACTCATATTCTATCAGGAGCCATTTTGTCTTGGTCAGGTTTGTGGTGAAGAAATTCCCCCTAAATGGGAAGCCAGTTCATCAGTGTGCACACAGTCTTTTACATGTCTGTTCCCAAGAATCATTCCAATCAGATATTTTGTTCTGATCAGGTTGTGTCAAGACCACAAAAGCACTTTACCAGAATCTAATCATTCATGAAGTTACCTGGAGTAATAGCTCTTGAGTCAGACTTATTGCACCCGTGATCAAATATGAGACTTGAAAAAAGACTGCAGGGTTGTTGCAATATGAAAATGAACTTGCTTGATGCGATAGATGGTATTGGGGCAACGGGATGGTGACAGATATTTCCTCTTAACACCTAGACAGTCATCACAGAATAGTTGTGTTGTGACGAACATTGTGGCTTTTTTCTTTTTTTGATTTGTCACAGGTATTAATGTGTAATTATAGGGTCCTTGTCAGTTTTATTATCAAGTCCCCACATTGATAAGGATCTTAAGAAACCATGATTTAAGTGTTAAAGCATGATTCGTATCTTACAAACTGCATCAGCAGAATCACATATGCTTCAAACCAGTGTTACATTTTGTTCCACAGGGTAAATGGAAAAAAAAAACATTTTGACTTTTTTTTTTCGACATTGAATTCTACTAAATTAACCCCAGAAAAATGTTGCTTGAAGATGTCAGTTGTTAAATGATAAATTTCAATTGTCCTTACAGGCCATTAAATCCAAGTGTGAAAAGTAGTTTCAGGAACTGCCCATTACTTTCTTGTTGAAGACACTCATTATGTTCTTTCATTTTAATGCTTGATCATGGTTTGTATCAGGAATAAATTTATACTTAGTCATAAGTTATAGTAAAATATGTCAGTTTTTGGAATAAATATTACATGTAACAAGAAAAAAAAGTACTCCATCCCTCTCTTGCTAAAACAGTAGCCAGTTCTGAGAAGCGAATAAAATTTTGATCACTGTATTTTCAATAATACAGTAACCCTCCCAATTATCTTTGATTTCAGTTTGTCCTTGAAATTTATATTTGCACTTTCATTTTTTTTGTGACCACCGCAGGTTTTGCATAAAAATATCGATTATTACTGGTTTAGGTTCTTGAGTGAAGTCCCAATTTCCTCTTGAGATGAGACTGGTTTCTGTTAAGCAACAGCAAGTTTCGACCAGATGACCAGTTTAGAGCAAATGTACCTAACTTGATCAACTCAGCATCCCATGTTTAGCTTTGCAATTTTGGAAAGTTGTGTCCATTTTTTTTGTCAGCTTTTCTCTGATATTTTAGAATACCCAACCGGTGATTGCAAGAATTTGCTGTTTAACATGTTATAATACAACACTCCAGGTTATTTTGGAAACCATCATGAGTTCAGCTTTGAGTCAGGTGCATCATAATCAGAAATTTAAGAACAGTCAGTTAAGTTGTGGTGGGAAAGTGTGAAAATGTGATCGCAAAGAAAGATTTCATGCACATTGGTGAAAAATGAACAATATTACAGCATTACATTTTATATATAAATTAGCTAGATGGTAAGATGGCTAAAAGGATATATATAGCTATATGGTAAGATGGCTAATAGGAAGATATGACTAATGACTGATCATCATGCCTAGTAATTTAAATGTGATGTGTGAGTGTGTGTGCGCATATATATATATAGAATACATATAGAAAAATATATAATGACATGATGATTTGTCAATCATCATCATGACAAATAATTCAGTTCTATATAATTTAATTATTTGTCATGACGATTTAGTAACTAATAATGTCTTCCTATTAGCATCTTAACTAGCTGTTTTATCAGCTGACTCACTTCACCTTAGAATTGTTGTTGAGGTGCTGAACATTAATTGATGGCCATTTACGCGAAAGCATTAACAAGCGATGAGAGAATTGTAAGTTCATATCCCAGGAGCAACAGCCTTCCTTGAGCTACTAAGCAGGTCACGTTTAAACGATGAACCAAATAATGAATGCCAAATAAGTGCATGAAATTACAGGTACAAAGAGGAACTCCCAGGTCTTACTGAAGGTCTCAGATTGTGAAGTATTTCTTGATTCAGCTAAGGCTCCGTGGCTGTCTTTAAAGGAAATAATCTTGTCAAACAGTAAGAGATACTCATTTTCTGTGGTGTCTTTTAGTTTCACAAGTCTTCTTCTTCATCTATTTCGACTTCGCCGACACTTGTTGGGGTGTCAAAGCCACTCTCGCCAGTGACGCAGATGAGAGCATTCACTAACGGATGTGTTAACGTACATACAAAACAGCGCTGCTGCACATGACTCGGGCAGAAAAAGAAAGAAAAAAAAAGGGAAAAAATAACATACGTTTTGCAGTATGCAAAACACGCATATATGTTTCTGTGATGTTTCTGCATGAATCTTATTTCCTGCCTGTGGAAGACGATGCACGGCGGTTTTCTAGCATGATTGCCGTCATGATGTGGTGCACCTCAAAGCATGTTTTGTGCCATGCTTGTGTGCGCAGAAGTCATGGGTTTAAACCTGCAGTGGCGGCCAATAAAGGCTCGCTATGCCTGTGGGATTGAAGGAAGGATTTGTGTGTCAAACATGCTGTTACGTCTAACTGGACTCCATTCAGCCTCTGCCTGACATGCTGTCATTTCAAAACAAGGACATGGGGAAGTCCGAGAGTACAAGGTCACTAAAGAGTCATGTAGGAACACTGAGATCAACAGATAGGTTTGATGAACTGTAATACACTAAAGTACTGTACAACGTGGTTGAATAGTACAGTAGCCCTTACTGGATGATATTAAGCAACATCAGCTGCTTTGTTAGTCTTTCTAGTTGAAATCATACATTTTTGGAGGAAGTTTGATAACTACTATTATAGCAGTCATGAAAATTGGACTCCTTCTTCCCACGGATTATCGCTACTTATGAACTTAATAATAATCTGTCTAATACGTATGACTTAAGCTCATGAATTTCCTCTGTCAGCTCTTTGCTTTTTATTCTCATCACCAAAATCACCAAAGTTTTTATTTGCCTTATGTGTAGTTATTCAAGTGCATAGAATTAAAACCAGCATAATTAATTAAAAAAAAAAAACTATCATACACATTTTGGCCTAGAAGAAAGTGTATGTTTTTTTTTTTTAATGTCTTTTTTTCTGCTGTTCATCTCAGTGCGATGGGTGCTTACCTATGCAGAATGTAAATATAGTCGACTCCATGACAACGCATCAAATTTCCATTTGCCAAATGCGAATTGACTTTAGGCACAATTGAAAGCTGATTGAGTGAATCATAAAATCCTTGCAAGACCAGCAAGGTTCTTCTATTTTTTCTCGCTTGCTGTTTTTATCACTTGCGATTATTTTGTGCCTACTTCATCGGAATATCAAAGTGTTAAAGTGTGAAATGAGACAGAATCAGTTTTAAGGCTTTTTTTCTTCTTCTTTTTTTTTTTAAGTAATGACTCAGATTCTGTTCCACATACTGTCTATTAAACGTAGATTCACTATGACAGTTTTTTATTTTTTATTTTAATAATTACATTAGTGTGATTGTGACAGCAAAAATCGTCTTGGGTATGAGGGATGCATCACTTTTGCTCTTGTTAATCTAAGCAAAACATTTAGCAAATTATTTGTCAGTGTTTTTTCAGTATGTGAAATCAGGTAAAAAATCTTTTCCTGTAAGTGTGTTCAGCTTTCCTATGATTAAATCCTAGCAGCCACTAGAAAAGAGGCAGTGACCGGCTTTATGTATCTCTGAGGATGCATGGGCTAGCATTTATCTTCCCTGGGTTTGTGTCTCATTAGGACGGGATTTTCTCAGAGGAAAAGTTTGTGCAGTCACCAAAAATAGGAAAAGAATGAATCGAACTTCAAACATTAAAAACAAAGCGAGTGACAGTGAGGAGTTGCACACACTAAATCCAATCTACGTGGCCCAAAAGTCTGCAGCCAGCTGATCATCACGCCTTTAGGCCTCCCATTCCAAACCCTGGGTATTAATATGGATTGTGTCCCTTTGATCAACTCCCAAACTGTAAAGTCTTTCCCCCAGATATTGGAGTGTGTCAGCAGGAAAGCTTAAATTTGCGTCATCTGCTTTACACCCAACTGTTGATGTGTGCTTGGGGTCATCGTCCTGTAAAAACACTCATTTTTTGTATAACGTTCAACCTGATCATTACATGCCAAATTTTGAGGCAGTCCAAGACTTTGTAAGGTTGAAATTAAAGGTTTAATTTGTTTTGGGATTTTCAGCAAGGTTGGAAAATCAACAAGGTTGAAATTATACATGCAGTAATGCTGAAAGTTCTGCCTTTTTTAAATTATTATTATTTAATTTGTGAAGCATTAAATTGACAATGGTACTGTAGCCTTTCTAGGCCCACACAGATAGGGTGTGTTTGTTAGTACAGAATGGATTGACCAGCACACAGTATAATGGGAAAGTCCGAGCAGGACAGTGCAGATCTGAGAAAGAGGATAGATTTACACAAGTCAGGAATGTCTCTTCAGGACATTTCTAAACAACATATTTCAAGATCAGTTACAGTACAGTAAGTACAAGATATTGAATCAACTTTTCCAAGGTTCATAAAAAAGGCCCAACGTGTCAACTTGTCAATTCTCTGAGAGAAAATTAGTTCATACGGCTTGGCATGGACTGGAAGCTGCTGGAACACCAGAGTCTACAGTCTACAGTCAAGCCAGTTATACACTGCTCAACATGGAAGCCCTTGCTGCAAAATCAACACCTTCAATCTAGACTAAACCTTGCAAGCTAACCACATGAACAAAAAAAAAAATGGTTTTGGCCAGAGGTATGTTTGAAGGTGTAAACGTGTGGCAGTCAACCTCAAGTACACTGTACCAAACTGTTAAGCATGGCGGAGGTACAGTAGCATCATGTGTTTTGCTGTCATTGAACAAAACAAGATAGAACTACAGTACCTCATAATTCAACTGGTTAAAACTTGTGTTCCAACAGGACAACGAGCCCAAGCATATCAGAGCTTATTGTAAAATGGAGAAAGCAAGCTAACTTAGCTTTGGAGCCTTAAAGATTTATTGGCCAGGCTTAAAAGTCGGGACTATGACAGGAAAACAACAAATGTAGCAGTTCTGCCATTAAGATTGGTCAAATATCCAGCCAGAATTCTGTCACAAGTCACGTTGAAGGCTACCAAAAGTGCCTGGCAAAGCTGAAACCTGACGAGGGACATTCACTCAAATATTAGATGTGTTTTATGTATATACTTAGAAATTTCTTTATTTTCTGAAAAACCCAAATATTTTCTTTTCTGGGCTTTTCTTTTATAAGAGATGTATTATATTCAACCATTCTGCCCAAGTAAAAGAGCAGGTCAAAAATGGATTGCAAGTGCAGTATTTCCACCAGATTCCTGATCATAATGAATATATTCAAACTGTATGTAATCAACAGAAAATTAGTGTTAAAATGTTAATATCGTAAATGACATTAAATGTCAGTCTGGATCTATACAAACAGCGAAATATCGTCTCTAAATGGCTTTTTGTACTGGGTCCATAGACAGGCCTGACCTCTGCTTTATTAATAAACTGCTGATATAACTGCACAAGTTAACTAGTTCTTTAATTCTTCAAAGAACATTCAGTACTTTCACTTGAAATCTTTCACTTTCACGGAAACGCTTTTGAAAGAAGAAAAATCACTCAGTGTTTTCACACCTTCAGCAACTGATGTTTATTAGTGCACATGATGCCCAAGTTAATGCACAAGTACTACTTATATACGGGTGACAAATTCCTCATCAGAGTTTTCCAAGCTTTTAAAGCTTACTGCAATACCTGGTGCTGTCTGATGTATGTTTTTACTGGTTACCGGTATTACATGTTTGATGTCGGGTATTTAGGAACAGTGAACTAAATCTTAAATGGCCTGATCACCTGATCACCCATCTTACATTTTGTCATCTATTTCAAATTTATACCATGAGCTTCAGCCTCGCTCATGTTTTAAATGACCCAATCAGCCAATCATGTGAGAGCAGTGCAGAGCATATATTCACGCAGACATGGTCCCTGTATTTTGGAAATTGCTGATCTCTGGTGATTTCAGCACTTTGCACGGAATGGTGTGAAAAATTTAGTTTCTAAACTATGCGCATAATGTATTGCAAAACATCAACAATAACAAAAAATGCAGCCAAAGAGCCCGTGGGCGGAACAGGGCGCAGCCTCACCGAAAGTGAAGTGGAAGGTTGCAAAAAGTCCAGTTGATGTTATTTTTTTCTTTCCCAATCTTTATCTGAACAGATGCCAAGTCCGGCCTAGTATTACTGTTTTTGGCTGACAGCAGTGGGACGTGCCTCAAGTTTCACCATGAGATGAATTTCTTCTCACCATGTCAGTTAAGTGTGGTTATTTAAGTTGCTACAGGCTTTCTGCTCAAACCAATATATACATAACAAAGTCAGAAACAGCATTTCTGTCACATTTTTGCTTTTTGCACTGCTCTGTGAAAACCTGAGGCAGTTACTGTGTTTGTAAAAACAGGGAGATCAGCAGGTTCTAAAATACTCAGACTAGTCTATCTGGCATCAGCAAGCATGCCACCATTAAAGCCAATGAATTCATTATATTAATATTTGACCATGTAAACATTATAATAAAGTATTAAAAAAATTATTGCATAAATGACAAAGTGTTAAAGTTTTCCTAGTACAGTTGGTGATGCATATATTGTCATTATTTATTCATTCATTCATTTTAAATGTATGAAATGCATTTTGACCTGTAATATGGATCCTGCCAACTTTAGCCACAAGGGGGCAGTAGAGTCCCATAGATTCTTTGAGTGCTTTGGTCCCTCTGGCTGTCTTTTTCTTTCTTTCAAAAGCAGGATTTCTAGATTTAACGTATCTACATTTGATGCAGTAATCGTACACTCACACTAGTAAACACCATATGCAAAGACTGAGGATGATAAACATTTATTTCCTTTCAAGTTACAATTGAATTTAAACATGATTCAAACAAACTGACCTCAAAGGTCTACATTCTAGCACAACTCTTTTGAGTCATGCATACAGATAAACAGTAAAAAAAGCCACAGGCATTATTCTCAGAACCGACGCTGTCACAATAACAGCATAAAGTAACCGTTTCATTTTTAACATATATACGCTATTAAGACATAGCTCACACATACTCAGTAGACACCTTCAAGGTGTTAACATCAAAAAGTTGCAGAGTGGTCCGTACTGTCGGTAACAAAAAACGCTACCCAGTTGATCCCAATCTGATAATCGCACTACGATATTCTTTTCACCAAAAATGAAAATCCTATAAATTATTGAGATTAAATTATGAGATTAAATACAAGTTTCATGTAGCACTGCGCGATGAAGTCGATACCACGGGCATCCTATTTTGACTCATCGTCATGATGGTGGAACTTGTGATCTTTGCTGTGGAAGCTCTCAAGCCACTCCAGCACAGAGTCCAGCTCTCCGATGGCTTTTACAGATGCAGCTCCCACCTCCAGCTGTGTGAAGAAAAGAACACACATTAGAGCTGAGAGTGAGAAAACTTCAATAGGGTCAATCTGCACCCATCAGACCACATGACCATATTCCATTGCTCCAAAGTCATATTTTATGCTTTCTAGCAAATTGAAGCCTGATTCCTTTGAAGTGTTTTTACCTCCCTACTCTGTCAGTTCTTGGCACATTGTGCATTGTGCAATGCTTTTACATTGTTTAAATGCTTTAAATGCTTTTACTAAACATAGTTGAAATTTCTACTGTCAACTGTTTTACGTTGCACCGTCAGCGAGCAACGTCATTTCTTTTGCAAGTTACAGTAATTTAAAGGTTAGCTTTTCCTTCCAGGCCCTTCTGAATGGTGATATAATGATATTGTTTAAAAACAAGCAACCAAACAAGAAAAAAGTTTCACTCTAAGTGAATTGATTATAAGATGCAAGTCAAAGTGGGAACCTTCAAAACCAGAAGGTTCTTTTACACCCAGTATTCAAAGGTATTAATGTATAATAACATTGTAAGCACTGCTTACCTTGTCATAGGTTTCCTGAATGGCATCAAACTTCAGGTTGGCTTCCTGACTGCACTCGCAGAGCATCTGAGAATGCTATTAGAACACAAGATATCACTATTAATAAACAGTCATAACAAGGCAAGAAGAAATCATTAACAGTACCACATCAAGGTGTTACAAAGCCCTAAAACTGGAGACTCCTTCCAAAAAGACTAGACAAATATCTCATATTTGAATGCTTGCAATGATATGAACTTAATTTGAAGTCATTTGAACTGCAGTCTCAGATCTGCTTTTATAGAGAATTCACTACAGCTGTGCTATACATCCTGATGTTACATATCATAAGGATGAAGTGACTCTACGTACACATGCTCGCAAGTCCTTGTTTATGCTGAGAAAAGAGTTGGCCAGAACGCTGGTGGTTCTCTGGTGGAGCAAATGGCTGCTCGTGTAACCGCTGAAGACCTTCTCGATGTAGAAGCGCAGCAGTTGCCTAAGAAAGCAGCATCTCTCCGAAGCCTGGGGAAAAAAAAGACACCAAATCAGGTTCTCAGCTCCACTGTGCCGCTCAGATATGATAATTACATAACAACATTTATGTAACAGTTGCTTGAAAGCTTAAATGTTGTACTTACTCCTAGACGTGACAGAAAAACATTTGCATCAAGTACACTTACACAACCACCCAGTTTTGGTAAAAAGTTTTATGATCTGTCTCACCTGCAAGCTCTTCATCACGTCCCCCCTCAGCAAGCGCACTCCCTTGTGGTTGTCTTGTGTGACCTGTGGATCATATTAAGGGATTGTACTTATAAAAATGAGTTACAATACAGTTTCAAAATATTATCTGAACAAAAAGTTAAACTTTTTTTCTATGTGCATGTTTAAAATGGACTATCTACTTCTACAGCAATGGAAATGAGATCCACAATGGCGCTTGCATTAAAATTTATATATATATAATAATTATGTTATATACAGTATATAATAAATATACATAAAAGTCATATAAAATTTATTCCATTGTATTCCTTTAAAAAAATATATGAATTATTTACTTCTCTCTATGCTGGATAATAGAATCTTAATCATTTTCAAACCTGCAATAATTACTCGAGCTAATGTGTGTTACGCAACATTTCCGCTCCAGAAATATGAAAATCATGCCCTAGTTTACCACTAATTACTCACTGGTCTAATGATTCTGAATGAATGCACTTTTTTCTAGGTTCGCAGTGCAATGGCTCACCAAGTTGTGCCGGATCTGCTGAAAATGATGCCTGAGCTCATGAGTATGGACTGTCAGTGCACAGGAACCCAGATGAAGCCTGCGTCCCCTGGCTGAGCCCAAACCGACGGCCAGAAAGGCGCAAATGGCGAGGATGCACGTCAGGTAACTTTTCATCTTTAGATTTGATAGTCTGACCTGGAAAATAGTACAGTAGTGGTGTTAATTTAGTTCATGTGTAGCTGTTATATGTCCACACTGCATGCATAGACAGTGTAAATATAATTATTCATCTTATTCATTTTGCCTATACAAATAACAAAAAAAAACGATCTATTAGTATTGTATGATAAAGCTAAATACCATAAGCTAAATACATACTATTGCTATGATTCTGCTATTCATAGCAAAAAAAAATGGAAAAAGTTGTTATAAATGAACTGTATGATATTCTACAGTACCTACCTTGAGAAGTCTGATGAGTGTTTCTCTCTAGGATGGATGTGTGTGTGTGCTTGTCTCCATGCTGGCCCTGACTGCTCTTATATTAGGATGGAAGGGGAAGTTTGGCAGGTGTTCCACAATTTTAATTCACCTTTACTGTAAGAGGGAGTGGATGGTAATCCCAGACTCGGCAGGTTGATGCGCTGTAAGCCGCCACTGTAGTATTGTTTAAAGCCACAGCTAAGTATGAGGAAAAACCATGTCACACTTTGTGCCATTACTAATTAAGCTGCAGGAATTTGGGATTTTTGCTAATTAAACATGCTCATTATATATATATATATA
>QMIH01000011.1:1129801-1172179 GCA_003987875.1 Clarias batrachus | reverse complement strand
TATATATATTCTGGAATATAGCACCTTGTGATGAAACTGGCTCTCATGAAGAGATATACAGTTTCTTAATATTTATGGTTTTTTAACATTGCATATTAATACTGAAGATGTTGAAATTCTGATGATGATGCAGTCACCAAAAACGTGTTTAATAACCCAGAATATGTTTAAATTTTTGATTTCTTTGTCCCGTTGTCTTCTTTTCCTGGGACGGTCCTCATGAGTGCCAGTTTCATCATAGCGTGATGCACTTGGGGATACTTTCAAAGTTCTTGGGATTTTTTTGGATCGACCGACATTCATTTCTCAATGTAATGATGGACTCTACTTTCTCTGTACTTAACTCAGTGTTTCTTGCCATGTTATGGATTTGCGCAGTAGTTTTAGTAGCACTAATAGGGCTATGGATTTTGTACCCAGCCATTCTGTGCAGAAGACAACTGATGGTCTAAAGCCCATTAAGAAGGCAAGAAATAGGCCATGTCAGATTAACTCTTGACAAGACCAGGTGATATTCCTGTAAATTGGATGAGAGAATGCACATGAGTGTGCCAAGCTGCCATCAAAGCTAAATGTAGCACACTGTTTTGTTTACTTCTTGGAAGTTTCTACATAGTTCGGATTTTTTCGGTATATTTGCTAATTATTTTTCTTTAAAGGGTCTTGAAACCTGAAAATCTGAAATCCCGACCTCTCAGCTGGACAGGTCCCAGCTCAGCATGAAATAAATTAATATTCAGACCAAACCTCTTTTTTATTCAAATAAAGGGAACAAGGTATCAATCATAACACAGGTATAAGGAAGGAAGTACTTCCTGCATATATTCATTCTTTCTGTCTTCCTGCTTGTCAAAGCTCTTAAATGTAAGAGTGGAGTTTTTTTCTTCTTCGCTTCCGTCCAAACTGGTTCCCTTACCTGTTTGTCAATATTTCTCCAAATGCTAAACATAAATTGAGCATGTCACTTCGGTTTTCCTGTGTACATTCCTATTTCATTATTCCTTCTTACGTAGCTCTGACATCACAACCATCATTAAAGTGTTATAGGACATTTCGCATGATTTGTTCCTCTTTAGCATCACAGGAGCATGAGTCACAGTTAGTGGAACAGCATCTGCTATCTGAGTTCATACAGGTTTTTTTCTCAGGTTCCATTTCTAATTGGTTATTGGTAAGGATGGAACTAATCGTTTACAGCAGAGGGTCTGTGATCACTGCAAGTGTATGATCATTGCAAGTGTATGAACTTGGAATGTTCTGTATTTCTGCTTAAATGCAACCTAAAATGTCCTCATTTTTACGTAAGAAAATGACTTGGGCAGTCATTTATCGAAGGAAATGAACGAACCAAACCTTTTTGCTTGTGTAGCAATAATTGCAGCTTAATATTTGTAGAAGAATTGGAGGAATTTTAGCACATTACAGCTTTAACTCTGGGTTGATGGTGGGTTTCCATACATGAACTGCTCACTTCAGGTCCTTTCGAAACATTTGAATAGGATTGCTGCTATAGCCTTAGACTTTGCTAATATAATTCAGAATTCATAGTTCCATAAGTGGTAGAAAGTTGCCGAAACCATAATACTACCGTCACCATGTTTCACAGATGTCCTGTGGTTTTTATGCCAGAATGCAGCGTTTTCCTTTTCACAAAAATAATGGCTTTGATTTAAACCAGCTTGTTCTATTTACGTAGGTCTCATGCATCCAGAAAACATTCTTCCAATGTCCGAACCGCTTGCCTTTGTGATCTTTAGCAAACTGTAGACAGGCTGCAATGTTCTTTTTAGAGAGCTTTGGTTTTCTCCTTGCAACCCTGCTTTGTCTGCTCAGTCTTCTCCTGATTCTCCAGACCCTTGAACATTACCGACAGCCAATATGAAGTGGTGTGTTCTTTGATTAGAATTGACTCTGGGTTTCTTTGTTACTCAAACACAGCGAGGATGGTTAGCAGTTGTTTCGAAGTTCTTCCATTTGTACACAATCTGTCTGACTGTGGATTGGTGGCGTCCAGATGGTAACTTCTTCCAGCCAGATGAGCATCAACAGCTCTTTTGCTGAGTTCCAGGTTCTGAGGTTCGCGCCATGATACATTTCCACAAATATGTGTTGTGAAGGTCAGACCTCGATAGATTCTATTACTTTAAATCAAACCGGGTCTTCACTCACACATGATTGTCATCTCATTGATTGAAAACAACTGACACTGATTCCACCTACAAATTACCTGGTAATCATAGAGGTTCCCATAATTTGGCACACATAGGTGTATTATTTAATCATTTCCCTCAATAAAGACCTTCTGTCTCATTAGTTTAATTGGGTTCTCTATATCTACAAGGGCTGTACAGATTTTTTTTTATTCATGGACAATATTCAATTTATTAAATTCACATTGCACCTGTCGATAGAGTAACTACTCATCATAGTCTCCATCACACATCATGCATTCGCACTGCATGCTTTGCCTTTTTTTTTTTAAACCTCCTTAACCATCTGTGCGCATTGCTTATCAATAACGTCATTTCCATAAACAGTCTGTAATGTTACTCATCAAACCTGTTTGTTTATTGCTCGTAATGAGGTGTGTTAGACTCTTGTTGGAAGGTTAGGTATTTCTTACTATTAAAGGAATGAGGCTTTACATGCAGACATGCATACACAGGTATACATGTGTTTGTGCTTCAGTTTTAATTTAGAACAGGTTTCCAGGACTTGTTGTGTAAATGAATTGTGTTTCTAAAGTTAAATATATAATAAGTATATATGGACCATGATATGCGCAAAAGAGTTGTATTATACAAATCTCCTAAGAGAAAAATACTATACATACTGTAATCATATTCTAATGTACAAATGAACAGTTTTAGTCAAGATTCTTGCAATTTAGGGTTGTATCTGTCTGCAACACTTGTGTAACCCCGAATTCCATTTGCATGGATTTATTTGGTACATTTTTCTCCAAACAGAATCCATGTTGCATTGGTAAATGTGTCCCAGTTCAATTAAATGGCCTATTTTTGGAGATCATTAAAAAAAAAAATCCTGCCCAGAAGCAGATTGTGTCTTGTTTCTAATCAAAGGTTTGGGATTATTTGCATATTTCTTTGTTTTTGTTTAGGCATTTATTTTTTGCATTCTATAACACATATGGGATTAGGTAATTATGTAACAACAACAGTCAGGTCTTATTGAAGGCCACGGAAGTCAACTTTTCTGGAATTGTTGCTGGAATAGTTTTTGCTAGAACAGTAATGTCAAGTGCGTTTGCAAAACCCATCAAGCACCATGATGGAACTGGCTCTCATGAAGAACATAAAAGGAAAGCGAGACCAAAACTCACCTCTGCTGCAGAGGAGAAGTTTGTTTAGAGTCACCAGCCCCAGAAAGCGTCAATTAACAACCAGCACGTCAGACTAGAGTCGTTATGAAGGCTTTACAGAGCGTAAGTAGCAGATACAATTTCAACATCAACTGATCAGATTAGATTGCTGCATATTTTGGATGCCTTTAGCATTGCTTTATACTGTAGAATGACATAAAAATCAGGAACAACTATGGAGTTAGAAAGTGATCCCAACATTTGAGCGGTAATGCACGTAACAAAATATAATGGGAATCAGATTGGTAGAAAATCCATCCATCCATTAAGGAACATCTGTAGTCCAACTAGGGACCGTAGAGGCCGTTGCTGACCATCGGAGACAATAAATACAAACACAGTAATGAAAATGGTGACCATCGGAGGTCACCACTGTATTTAGACCCATTATTTACGACCGTGGTAGGACTTCCGGTCAACACGTGCATTCACACACTGTGGGCAATTTGGGAACAATATGGCCAGTTAGCTTAATCTGCTTGTCTTTGTATTGTGGGAGGAAACCCACCAAGCACAGGGAGAACATCCAAACTCCATGCACACAGACCCGAATCGAACCCGGATCCTGGAGGTGCGAGGCGACAGTAATAACCACTACGCGACCGTGCCATCAATAGAAATGTAGAAGATTGTGATTTAGACTTAATCTTACTGGTAAATATTGCAAATAGAGAATTTCAGTTTAACATCTACAAACTAATAACTAAACATTAAGTTTAAATTGATGACATAATTGTCTCTGCTTATCTGGCTCTGAGCATGTTTATAAATCTTTGTAAACTACAGGAACTTGGATCAGGCCCATAATGTGATGTCATGTCTTATTCACTTTAAACACACACACACACACACACACACACACACACACACACACACACACACACACACACACACACACACACACACACACACAAAATCTGGGCAATAACTACATGAACAATTACTCATTGTTACAAAACACATATCTCATCATTTTTGGAAGTGCAGGCCACCAGATGGCAATAGTAAACATCTGTCCATGGCTCTGCATGACCTATGGACTGTCCAGAAAGCTGGTCTGCATAACGATACTGATTGCCTTATTTATGAAATCACCTCATATAGACATTACATGATCTCACTTTTCATTAATATTAATTCAGAATAACACTTCTTTTTTAGAACAAACATAAGTAGTCTAATAGTCTACCATTAATAATACATAATAAATACATTTCAACTATGAACTATAGGTGTACTACTGTATAGATTATAAAACGTACATACAGACTGCATGACAGATAATCTTCAGGTTACCGCTAGCATTTATAGTTTCCTAAGGACTTCCTTGATCCTGTATCTGTTTGTGGCCTTTGAGTTTTATAGAAGCACACAATGATCATTTGCAAGTCATGGTTGAGGGACAACCTCAAAGTTAAGAAGAAGTTTTATTCATGCTTAGAAGATGCTAAAGGCAATTATTCATATTTTCTTATAACACACAGGCACATTTAGCACAGTTTAAACTACATGGTAGCCACTTTGTTCCCAGTTCCATATCTTCATCTATCAACGTGACTATATTCTTGTACTAGTTCTCATACACTCATTGGCAACCGTCTGGCCAAAAAAAAGTCACCGTTTCAAAAGAGTCAAGTTATTGGTCTGCATCAAACAATGAAAACATCCAAATTACTGCAATTGGGCCAAACCCTGTCCGACGCCCTATTAAAACCTAAAAGAGAAGCTCTGAAATGTCAACTTCGTGTGAAGAGAAACATAAATGACCATGATTGGAAATCACTTAATTTGGTGAAATTACAACATAAAAAGTCAGTAGACATCACAGCTATGTTTAATAGTAAATGTAAGAGCGTTTCTAGACACCGTGTGATGAGAACAAACAGAAACCAACTGATGAAGTGACGTTACCCATCATGCACAGTGCCCACTGTACAAACCTCTGGAGGCATAGTGTGATGATCTGGTGTTGCTTCAGTTGGTCTAATCTCAGCAACGCTACTGTATGTGGCAATGAAATGAAGTCAGCCGACGACCTGAATGTACAGTACTGAACGATCAGGTTAATAAATCAATTGGGTGTTTCTTCCCTGGTATAGGACTCAAATTGTGAAGGCAGTGGTTCTGGGAGCCTGTGGAATAATTTTGACATATGCCTTGACCACCACATTGAACGCTTTAATGAAATCTAATAGTGGTCAAACAAAATATTAGTGTGTGCAACCTTTTTTTGACCAGGCAGCGTAGGACACCTGTACACCTTCATGTAATTATCCAATCAACCAATCATTTGTACTGTATAATGGCCAGCCTGGTTTGAGCTGCCAGCAAGTCTACAGTTCCCGTCATAACCAATCTTTGCAACACTGGTGAGCTGAAAAAAATAAATCATCTCAGGATGCATACTATACGATGCAAACCTGGGACTACAGGACAGCAATCAGGATCCACTCATGTCAGTTAAGAATGACAAACACGGCTAAAGTGGGACTCTACGGTTGCCCGCCCTGTGCTCTCCACAGTTTTTTTTACCAGAGTGGTTATTTGGGTTACCATACTCTTCCTGTTAGCTTTAAACACTCTGCCCATTCCTTTTTTGCCTGTTCTGTCATCAAGAAGACATTTCCAAGCACTCATTGTTTTTTTTTTTCTCCCTTACACCATTCTTGGTGTTCTAAAAAGATGCCCAGGAGGTCAACATTTTCTATAATATGACAGTCAAAGTCATTCTGATCCTATTTCCTCATTCTGATGTTTGATGTAGCACAAGCCTGATCTGTTCTTGCACAACAGTCTGCATTGTGCCATTGCTACATGGTTGACTGAATGGATAACTACATGAATAAGCGTGTGTGTAAAGGTGTTCCTGCTGTAAGTGGTCAATGAGTGTATAGTCAGCCAGTGGATTGTAGTTGTAAGTAGGCTGTTCTGTACATTATTCATAACTAGAATGTAGATTGCAAACTGCATGTCAGTTAACGCACCTTCATTTCATAGATACTTAATGGTAGTTAATACTGTTGCATCACAAGAACATAACATCTTTAATGCAGACATGCTCAAAGCTTTTTTCTTTCTATTTGAAGTTTAATAAATATACTTTTTTTTTTTTTTCGAAGCTCAGGCAATCGTTCCTGAAGCTATCAAGCAACTGTATATTGCTATTTCTTTGTGTTTCCCATAGTACTGTTAATTCAGTCAGTACTGTCAAGTGAACAGGAGCACTGTGCATAGACAACAATTTCAGACATCCTCTAGATCATGACTGAGTGCAGATGTCTAAAGCACATGATGACATCCATTGGGATGGGCGGGATCAAGTGGTTACCATCCAACCGCAGGTACCTCAGCCTGGGCACGATGTCTGGATCAGGCACGTCGCTCAGTGTAAAAGGACAGATCTCTGTTCCATTAATACCTAAATGAAGAATAGCATGGTGTTTAATTTTGTTATATGGTTCAAGAATGTTTCACTGAAATTCCTCACAGGTGTATACAACATGGGAAATGCCAGGTAGTTGATGGTATTGGAAAATTCAAATGAAACTTACTTTCGATATTGTTGTTGTTAAGGTGTAGGTGCTCCAGATGAGAGTTGAACAATGGAACGGTAGTCAGATTGTTATGCGCCAAGTGCAAATCCAGCAGTGTGCTAACATTGAATACCATCTTTGGGAGGCCCTTGCTCGTCAAATGATTGTAATTAAGTCTGACAAAGGCCAGGTTTGTGAAGTCCTTAAAATAGTTCTGGGGAATGTCCTCAATGTTGTTCTTGTCCAAGAACAACTGGGCAATGCTGTGGGGTATATTTGTGGGCATTTTCCTCAGGATGTTGTGAGCCAGGTTAAGCTGCACCAGATTCTTAAGATCTTTAAAGACGTTCTTGGCAAGGTTGCTGTCACTAATCCTGTTATGGTGCAAGTCGAGTAGAGCAAGGTGTTCCATCTTGTTGAAAGCTCCAGGTGCAATCTTTGAGATCTGATTACGATTGAGTCGTAGCTGCTCCAAGCCGGCAGGCAGATTGCTTGGGACCTCCTTTAAAAGGTTCCTGTTCATATACAGATGCAGCAGGTTTGGAAGTTTCTCGAATACTTGGTTCTCTACAGACCGAATGCGGTTATTTCCTAGGTTCATCCACTTGAGCTCTGTAGCATTGTTAAAGGAGTCTGCCGTCACTGAATCAATGTAGTTGTTCTGTAGGTAGAGATAGTGGGTGCGGGATGGGATGACCGGGACCTTGCGGAGGTTGCGGTTCTCACAGTACAATGCGTTTGGATAGGAAGCGGGGCACAGGCATTCCCTTGGGCAGTCTGGGAATGACGAAGGTGGACCATAGATAACTGGAGGGAAGTCAGTAGGCTCCTTGGGTTCAGGTTCCTTTTTGGGAGGCTTTTTGGTGGTGGTGGGAGGTTTTGGTCGAGGTCGAGGTCGGGGTCTGGTTTGCTGTCCCCAAACGTCTATGGTAAGGAGAAGAAGAAGCAGAGAGCAGAATCCTAGCTCAGCCTTCATTGTCCTAAAAAAAGGGAAGGAGAGATATGTGTTACGCTAAGCTGTGATAATTGTCCAGGTGTTAAAAGATGAAGGAGTTTCCAGGTAACATGCCATTACAAATATTCACCATGCGAGACCTGTTCATTTCATTGAAATATTTTCCATAATAACATTAGGGTGTGTTATGGATTTTTTTTTTCCCTCATGCAATTGATATAGACTGCCGTTTATTAATCATGTAAAACAAAACCCAGCCACATGGACATACCAAGTGCAAGTGTTCCCTTGTTAAATCATTGCAGCCATGCATCACCACATTTTGACTTTTACCCACTCTTAAACAAACAAGAGTTCCTGTGCTAGATTTTCCAAGTTGCTCACGGTCTTCTCTTCAAATAAAGACCCATTTGTGCAAGGCATGAGCAGACGCAGAGATGCTGTCACTCAATGAGAGAAACAGAGAATAACAGAGTCCAGGGAGATGCTGGAGGAAACCTGCAAGCCAGTGGTCGTAAAAATGTCTACGAGTCTGCTTCTGAATTCACCGCACATCTGATACACAGACTGCCAAAGCGAGCACAACTTCAAAGGTTGATGCCTCCCATGGGCAACATGTGGGAATGAGTTACCCCTGTATCAGTGGAGGTATGTCTAACCGTGCCAAGAAGTGAGCTATAGATCATTGTTTTCCCAAATGTTGTGTGCAGCTGGCATTGCTAAGGCCTTTTTAAAAAAAATCTATAGCAGTGATGAGTTTATGGAGCCCAGTTTTTTTTTTTTCTGTTATATTTTTTCATTGTTTTGGATGAACTATGCATGAACTATGCTTCTGGTTTTCAGCTTAAACAAATGACAAACCTGCAAATGAAGCATGTGAGCTTGCATAATATCAGAGGGGAAATTATGTCATATTCCACGCTCTCTCTCCATGCTCCCAATTTCGAGACAGATCGCCTCTCAATGCATGCCATTAGTAATTTATCTGTTAACCAGAACAGTCCCAAAAATCAGAGTAAACCATCAAACAAAATTTCAAATGGAATGGTTTTACTAAACATATGTCAAGTTTATTCTTACTTATATCGATGTGGTCGAGTACAAGACAGCTGTGTTCTGTTGGCAAACACACACACACACACACACACACACACACACACACACACACACACACACACACACACACACACACACACACACACACACACAATAGTGTAATATATTTTTGATAATATTCCACTAGTGAATGGATGCAGGATAAAACAAAACATTGTGTTGCATGTTACCGTACTTCAGAGACATTGAGGAACGATGGAAATTATGACCCAGCCACAGAAGATAAATGACTCAGCTTAGTCTTTTATATGCTAATGAATTATGATTAATTTCACAGCAATGTCAAACCTAGCTCAGCCTGAGACAGCATTATGTGGGATCCACCCTGATCACAAATAGACGCTGGATCGCTGCCATCTGGCTGACTGACAGCTATCTAACCAACATCATCAGAAAGCAGGGGCGGAGTCTGGGTAGCAAGGAATCCTGGGAAAATATGTTTTTTTTTTTCATGCAGTCAGCTGCATGCTTGGTTTGGGTGGGTCTGAACAAAAAAAAAAAAATTAGTGAAATACTATGTAAATCTGCACGAGTTCTCAAGACAGTAACGAATATTAGTTTTGCCTTAAACAGCCTCGTCCTCAAAATAATGCTAGCCTGCACAGTGCATTGATGTGATGGTTGCCTGGGGTTTTTGCACGTATATGAAATTAGCTTGTGTAAACCTGCATTTCAGTCTATGCAACAAAAATATTTATCTGCTCTCAAAGGAGATATTTACACGACAGATAAATCTAAATTCACATCCAGTGTTTGTGCTTTTGCAGCACTTCAGAGGTCTACAATAACACTGTTGTCAGAAATTAGAGGCTTAAAACAGATGAGAGACTTAACAGATTTTCATCTACAGGCTGCAAGGTCCTCTTTTATAACCCAAATCACTGCCAGGAGACTTGGTAGGAATGTTACATAAGCAAGAAACACTGTTTGTAGCACAAAAGCAATGTTTGCATTCAGTTCATTCTGCATCAAACACATGTTCTTAACACATGTGGCCGTTCCGATGTTCAAGAAAATGCTCCTGCTCATTGTTGTGTTATTGAATGTTGGGCCCCTTATTTGTATTTCTCTATAAATCTTTTTTTTTTTCCATTGGCAAGGAAAAGAATTCGACAGGTGTAAAATAAGACGTATTAAAGAGCTTATTAGAAACAGCTCCTGTTATGTTTAATGGCGACATCACAAATGAAAAATTCTGTTGTTCACTTTCTTGACTTGCCCAAAAAAGGATATGAATGCACTGAAAATTGTGATGCCATGAGCGGAGAATAAACATTCCTTACCAAAAAGTTCCTTATAATTCTATATATAACTTTCATGTAAATGATCTAAGCAAGGAAGATCAGTTGGGAGATCTGTTTTCTTTCTTTCTTTCTTTCTTTCTTTTTTTTTTTTAAAGAGCTTGCCTTTGAAAAGTGCAGACAGACACCATTGTGCTTGGGCATATTAGGACTTGTTTTTCCTGAACCTCCACACACCCATGGATAAATAGAATAGAAAATAAACAAAATGATAAATAAATAAGCATACGATTAATGCATTGTGCAGAATGCATCAATTCTTATTGCACATGCAAAATGGAAATAACATTGAAGACAACACCCACCTGAGGGTTTCTATAGAAACCCTATACACTCTATTACTTGCCAAGTAACCACATGTTTGCCTGATGTTTTACCCAACACTATTAGTATACAGAATAAATCTTACCTGCTGTGGGTACTGCACTCTGAAGTCCTTTCGTCCTCAATGAGAACTTCTTACTCTCTCTTCTGCTTTGTTCTACCACACTTTGCTCTCCCCTGGTAAACAGGCTGCCTATTGGGTCTCTGCTTCCTTTTTTTTTCCTTCTGAAGGTCAGCTGCTCTCTCTCTCTCTCTCTCTCTCTCTAAATCTAAATGCCCATCCCTTACAAAGAGGATATGTTCTCATCTCCTTCTCCCAAGTGTGCTGGGAATAACGTGTGTGTGTGTGTGTGTGTGTTTATGTGTGAGGGTTTGGAGTTCTCATGTTCAGACATTAGTTCTGTGTTCTGTTTTGCTGTGTCACGTGGATACTTGGCCAATTTTTCAATAACCTTCATATGTCTTCTATTTACGTTGGCCAGTCCTACCACACGATCTTGGAAGGCTGGAATGCTTCGGGTTCTACTAACTGAACGATGGCATGATTTTGCCTGACCTTACTGTATGAGCAAGCTTTTCTGTGTGCATAGCTTTTTTTTTCTCTTTCTTTTTTTTTCTTTCTGCCTGCAGCTGAAGGTTTGGTGTTGATTTCCAAACGTTAAACATTCTCATGCAGTTTTTCCCCGTAGTTGATTAGGAGAGCACATGCACTCATGTACTCCACAGAGATACTTAAGGAATGGGGAACAAATGTAAGCATGATGAGCTGTGTCATCTGTTTTCTATTAAAATATATATATATTTTTTATACTGTTGTATTTATTTTTGCTAATTTGATTTCCGAGTTGCCCAGCTCCAGTCCCATATAGAAGAGATACTCTATATTTGTTCATTTACTTTCATGGACACACATTGGTCACAAAGCAGGACGTACACCCTGGGTGGGATGGTGGGTGTTTGCAAGGCACCGTGGACATACAGTACACATTCATACACTCATTCCCACCTACGCCAATTTCACATTGTCTAATCCACCTACTGGAAAGTGGGAGTGTTTGTATATACAGCATGGACAATAGAAATGTATAAAGTTGCTGTATTTTAATTTCAGTGCACTCATGGACAAGAGGTATTCATTGTTGTCAGCGATGCAAAAGGGTGGCACGGTCGCTTAGTGGTTAGCAGTGTTGCCTCCAGACTCCGGGTTTTATTCCTGACTCCGGGTCTGTGTGAATGGAGTTTGCATGTTCTCCCCATGCTTGGTGGGTTTCCTACAGGTGCTCCAGTTTCCTCCCACAGTCCAAAGACATGCAAATTAGGCTAATTGGCGTTCCCAAATTGCCTGTAGTGTGTGACTGCATGTGTGAATCTTGACCGGAGGTCCTACCACAGTCATAAAATGGGAATAAATACAGTGGTCACCATTGGCCTCCACGGTCCGTAGTTGGACGACAGAGGTTCCCGGATGGATGGATGGATGGACATGCAAAAGGCCCACGTTTGTTTCCTAGCCAATGCCTTCAAACCCACCCATGGAGGTACTGTAGGAGGCCACCCTTAGTGCTGATCCCAAGCTCAGAGAGTTGTGTCTCTAACGGCATTCAGCATAAAACCTGTGCCAAACCAAAATGCGAGAATTTGATGCTCATCATTCTTCGACAACAACAACAACAACTTAACCACAATGTAGAAAAAAATAAAAACCTTCCACTGCATCAAACTGCACTGTTTGAGTTTCTCACCATTGTTTCAACACAGGACCGGTAGTTAATGAATCCAAACAATTTTATTATCAAACTGATGCACAATTGTCTGGAAATATGACATTTGACTCCATATATCATGCTAAATGTATCTCGTAGTTTATACGCGCCAGGGCTTGAGGAATTCCTGGAGGAAAATCCCAAGCTATTCTCAGGCATTGTTTAGTTTTAGTGCACGCAATTATCTATCCTCTGCTGATCCAGTCATAATTTCCAGCTCTCTTGAAGCCATATATTTTTTCGTAATGTTGCTCTATCCAAAGCTTTGTGATCACCAAAACAAAAGAGACGTTGTTTTATGGTCTAGAACTAGATCTTTTTTATGTGGCAAGGGTGGGCCTGACTCTGTGTCTTGATGACAGTTCAACATGTTCCTTTGGGATATAACTAACCACTGCTGCCTGAATAAAAAACGGGGCCTCGCAAAATAACAGGAAGTGTAAATTTGTTAGGCTTTCACCACTAGCTACGCCAGATCATGTAGAAGGAGATTTTCACCTGCAAATGTTTGCATTGTGTGTGATAGTTGTCAATTTTACTGTATGAAGCAGCAATTCAAGTCAAACCAAGACTTTTGAAATTTGTCTCGAATGAAACATTTACAGAAGACGTCAAGCACAGAATGGTGATGAGACTCTTAGCCGCGGTGAAACGTTTGCATCGTGCGAACATTTTAAAGAAGGTCCGAGGTTCAAACCCCACGACTGCCAAGTTGCCATCGTTGGGCCCTTGAGGAAGGCCCTTAACCCTCAACTGCTCAGATGTATAATGAGATAAAAGTCGCGTCTGACAAATTCCATAATGTAAACTTGTAGACAAAATTATTCACAAACAACACTTGCATATTACTGGAACTCGACAGTGAGTTATCGCCCCAATCCTGACCTTACCCCAATCAATGGAGTGCTTCAGATTTGAAGCAGGCAGTCTGATCATGGCTGTGACGTACTGAAAAACGTTTCTAACCAGATGGTATCCAATCACGAGTGTAGCAGCGGATTGTATAGAGAAATGAAGGCATTTTTTACTCTTATTACTCTAGGTTTGACTTGATGAACGCCCCTTTGTGAAAGCAGTGAATGTTTGCAATTCTGGTCTTTGCACTAATTAAGTAGTCAAGTGCTAAGCACTGACAGTATTTTGAAGCTGTAATGCATGCATCAAAACTTTATAATAATAATAACTATCTATTTATAATAAGCCTATCTTACTTTAGTATTAATAAACAATATATTGTGGAACCAGTTAGTGAATTCATATTCTATGAATCGCATCCTTAAAATAAACATGGTGCATGGTGGGTCAGTGGTTAGCGTCGCACCACCAGGGTACCAGGGTTAGGGGTTTCAATCTCCCCGCTGTTCTGCATGCATGAAATTTGCACATTGCACTTTATGTTTTTTTTTTTTGTCTTTTTGTATAGTACTTAGATAGTTTTTGTTAATTTATGGTCTCAGTTGGGTTCCCCTTAGCTAGTCAGCCAATTAGATGTCTTAATTAGCTACTTAGTTCTGTATGTATGTAGCACCTTGGTCCTGGAGGACTGCTACTTCATTTCACAGTGTATTGAACTGTATAGGGTTGACATCACAATAAAAGCCTACTTGACTTGACTTGACAAGGATTATAGGCTGATTAATATTTCTAAATTGCCTGTAGTGTAATTAGTGTAGTGGGTGTGTGACTGTGTGTGTGTGTGCGTGTGTGCGTGTGTGCGTGTGTGTGTGTGTGTGTGTGTGTGTGTGTGTGTGTGTGTGCACCCCATGCAGGGTTTCTCTTGCCTTGTGACCTGAATTCCTGAAGGATAGGCTCGAGGGCCCCTTTGACGCGATACAGAATAGACAATACAGAAAGTGAACATATTAAAGAAGCTCAGACCTGCTGTGGGTTAATTTATGCCTGCAAAAATGAAATAATGAAAAAAAAACTCAATGACATTGATATTAGCCATAAACCCAAGAATCAGCATGAATGTATTTTTAAAACAGTCAGAGCAGCTTTGTTGTTCTCTTGTAATTAATAATGGATTTAATCTGTCGTTGACGTGTGACAGTAATAAAACACAGGCTTCTAACTTGGCTTAAGACCACAAACAAACATAGCCATGCATACACACATGCAGCTAACCGTGTCAAAAGAACTTCTTCATCACATAAACTGGTCAGACAATGGAACAGTTTTTCTAAATCTGAGCTTCCTCTCTCTTTTTATGCAAGTTCCTTTTGAACAATTTTCTTTTTTTTTTAAATGTATTTTTGTATACTTTTTATTGAAACAATGATTATGTAGTTTAGTTTTTAAAAAGTGTTCTCTATGGTATGTGGCTCACAATAATGAAATCTGCTCTAGCATAAACATAGATGGAAAGCAAACATCCATTCATATATACTGTATAGTATTACATGTGTACTGCATATTCCCCCTCCACCCCTGCACACATGCATCTGTCTGCTTTACAGATGTTTGGATATGGCCATCTTCCACTATGGTAACAGGAAGGAAACAATGAAGTAACTTACTAGTTAACAAGTATCCTGGAATCACCAGCTGATCTTATTCTCACCCCAGGAATGGTGCCATTAACCGCAGTGTTACATTAGAAATTGGGTCGAGCAAAACAATAATAATAATAATAATAATAATAATAATAATAATAATATGAATATGAATATGAATATGAATATGAAAAAAGTGAATGAAATGTAGTCTTTTTTAATTTAGCAAAAAATTAACAAAAGGCATTTATACACCAAAGCAACATTTAAAAGCAACATTAAAAGTCATTCTTGGTAGATTCCAAGTCAGTTGATGATAAGTATCCATTAATCTTTTATATCACTTATCCTGCACAGGGGCGCAGGGGGCCTGGAGCCTATCCCAGGAAACTTTGGGAACAAGGCAGCGTACACCCTGAACAGGAGGCCAGTCCATCCCTGGGCACCCACCCACACAGACACACACACACACACATGGACACAAAGACACACACTACAGACCATTTGGGAACGGCAGTTAATCTAATCTGCATGTCTTTGGACTGTGGGAGGAAAACCAGAGTACCCTGATGAAACCCACTAAGCACGGGGAGAACATGCAAACTTAAAGTTATTCAAAATATATATCTTTTTTCAGAAATATCATCTTTTACCTAATAAAGGAAAGCATCTTATAATGTCAAACAACCATTATGTACTTCCCTTAATGTCTTAATACAAAACAAAGAAAAAGTTAATTATGTGTCCCAATATCAAGTATCAAGCATCACTTGATCCCATTCTTCTCTATGGCATAGATTTTAAACACACAGTGTTGAGTGCTCTCTCATATTTGAAAAAAATATTTTATCTATAATACTCATTGTCACTGAGTTTATAAAATTTTACACTTTTTTTACACTGAAGGAATTTGCTCTCTATTGAAAAAGAACCTTGTTTTTTGTCTTATGTGAAATGTCCCCTAGATTACAGAATGACTCACTAACTAAGTCAATGGGCAGCACTGTTGTTTGTTTTGGGTTTAATGGCCTCCTACAGATGATGCACAGCCTATTAAGAAGCTGTGGTAGGTGAATTAACGCAAAGTAGCTCTTTGAATCATCTGCACCATTTTGTACTTGCACATGTGTGCTCGTCTGGGAAAACCGTTCACATAAGTGAAATTTGGACGTTTTATTCTGCGTACTGTTCTGAAAACTGCAGGATGTCAAGAGCTGAAATATATTGTCTCTTTTTTTCAACAGGAACTAAGGTAAAGTTAACAAAAGGAAGGCATTTACATTACAAATCTCCATTCTGCTGTATGCTGTAGGATCATTATACATTTACTTTAGACTTCCCGTTTCCCACCTAACACCCAGCCTTTCCATCCTTGGACCTCTAATTTAAAAGTTTCCTCGTCCTCATAACAATTATGGCCTTGAACATGATCATTTCCAAAAGCAGTGTGAAGATTTGTGATCCGAGTTGCTTTGTTTTCAGCCTCTAACAGCAAATTTAGGCTGGTCAGACATCTAATCTTGTTTCTTTGCACAACCCATAATCATAAAATAAAGAATTATCATGAATTACAGTTTTTGCTTACTTCACGGTATCTGTAGTGAACATGGTGTTGATCATTCAGCATTGTCAAAACAAAGGGGGGGGGGGATGCTGTAATAAGTTCATTCCAGGGTGTCCATGTTATATGGTGCAATAAACACTGTAAAGACTTATGTCTGTCGTGGAGGTCTGTTACATGCATCCAGACTGAGCTTCATTAAGTTCTGCTAACCAAGCACCTTCTCCACCCTGCAGATATGACAAAACAAACCACACAAACTTTTACAACCTCCTCTGGGTTTTTGAATGTGTCCAAGTCGCCAAAAAAAAAAAAAAATGTAGTTGGATCTTATAGGTTGCATTTACATCCTATAAAATGTATACTTCTATATTAGACTGTGGTATTATAGCAAAAACAACCGTTGCCATATTTGTAATACCGATGAAACACTCGTAGTTCCAGTTAAGACAATGTTGACGGATACATATGACGGCAGAGACATCTCTGTGCTATAACGTCCTTTGGGCAATACTACTGCACCTACCTCTTCTCAGAAACGCTTTCCAAGCACCTGGGATTTCCTCTTCCTTCAGAGACGATATGAATCCATCTCATACCTTTATAATGATTTTACCATAACAAGGCGGTATATTAATCTATTCTGTAGGCTGAGTAAGGCTCCCATCAGGCCAGTGTATTTACTGAAAATAAAATAGAATAAAATAAATACAAAATGACTTATTACTAACCCATAAATCATTAATAAGAAGTCCGCAGACAATGCTTAGCAATCCAGCAGGCCAAGTGATGTATGTTGTTATGGCAGTGAGAGAAGGATTGAACAATTCCTTTACTGGAAGCTCAACAGAGCAAGCCAGACCTTCTGTGCCAGGACCTCATAAATTTCTCTGGCTAACCTTTTAAATGTAAAAAGCAGCGAAAGTAATAGATTCACCCAGTGATACATCTACCATAAACATGCTTGCAGTACTTGTCTGTTATGTGAATGATGTACTGTAGTTGTCTCCAGAGTAAGATTTCCTGGTGATGATGCAACGTGGAAGCAGAAAAAGTGCTACAGTAACTTTGGGGTGGATATTTACTGACAAGCTGTATTTCCATTACCTGTCCATACAGCCTGTATAACTGGTTTTCTCAGCTACTGCTAGGAAGTGAAATATCCACGTATTCTGGCAGAATTTTATTCTAACATTCTTCCTCTCTACAACGTAGTGCAATTAACATGTCAGTCAACAAAAAGCAAAAAAAAAGTCATTCGTCTACTTATTTATTTTTCATTCATTCAATAAAGTCCTCTTTCCCACTCGTGGTGATCTTAGGAACACTGAGGACATGTCCTGGGTGGAATTTTGGCATAGCTAATCCACCGTTCGCCATTATGTTTTTAACCCAGAGGAAACGCATATGGACACAAACATTTCATTTATTATTCAGAGCAGCAACTGTAGGCTGGTTATCTACCTTCACACATCTGTTTCGTGCCGCCTTAAACCATCACAGGTCTGAGGCTGATGATATCCGTGGCAGCAATTTTAATGTTTATACCTCCCCTGAAACATTTTATGACTGTTTCAATTTCTTATTTACAGTTATGTATTAACATAAACACATAAGTGCAACTCATTATTCATCTTCTGTACAGTCGTGGCTATTGAGAAGGACACAATGACAAAAATATGAATTTTCACAGAATCTTTCTGTCAGATGTTACTGCGGTATACTGAAGTATAATTACAAGCATTTCATAAGTCTAAAAAATATTTGCAGTGTTCACGCTTATTTTTTAAGACCTCTGTGATTCGCACCGGCATACGTCAATCAACTTCTGGGCCACATCCTGGCTCATGGCGGCACATTCTTGCATAATGAGCCTCTGGAGTTTGTCAGAATTTTTTTTTTTTTTCACCTCTTGAGGATTGACGACAAGTTCTCAGTGTGATTAAGATCTGGGGAGTTTCCTGGCCATGGACCCAAAATTTCACTGCTTTGTAGTGATCACTTCTGCCTTATTGCAACAGTAATGCATCCTGATACCTTTCATGCATGGGATTGCTTCTCAGCCATGGGAGTGGGCTCACTCACAAGTTTACCTAAGAACACAGACATAGGTACAAAACATCTGAATGAAGGGTATTTCCAGTATACCGTAGTAACATCTGACAAAAAGATCCAAAAACACTGAAGCAGCAGTGTGAAAAAGAATTCTCAAAACCTTTGGCCAAGGCTGTGATGAATAACTGTTATTATTATTTTGAACCATAACCACACTATAATAATATTCACAACAGATCAATGAATCATAATTCCGATTCATTTACATTTATCTTCCTCATACATGGTGGCAAGGATGTCAAGTTTATCAACTGTTCACTTAGACTTGGATGCGGAACTGTTCATGGTAATCTCAAACCCATAGTCAGAGCAAAATGTAGTCAGCATCTTAGTAGTCCAGCCTCTACAGCAAGAAACAGATTTTATAATCAGGATTTTATCATTTTAACAACCAGGGCCCATATTCACAAAGTTTCTTAAGCCTAAAATTTGCTCCTAGTGACGAAATTCTAAGAAAAATCTTAGAATTAGGGCATTTTCTTAGAATTTCTCCATAAATTTAGGATGAAATCTTTGTAAAGATAAAAATGATTCACAAAACATCTTAGCCCTAAAAACAGCTCCTAAGGTAAAATTTGTTAAGAGTAGAGAGGAGGACTTTTAAGAGGCTTAAGAGTTCCTCTAGCTGAGGACCAAATGGCAGAAGGAAGAAATATTCTCTAAACACTGGATGTAAAGTAAACACTGCTTTTCTGTCCAGTTTGGTTTTCTTGTTGTTTTACTTCCTTCCATCTCTCTTGGATGGTTGGCTACATACCATCCAAAAGTGCAAATTATATGTCCCGCAATCATGTACATTGTAAAAGCTGAGACTTTTTGCTCCCATCAATCTAAAATGGATTACAAGTAACAAAATCAGTAGGGTAAATAAGTGTGAGAACTTAAATATAGTAGCTACTGTGAGGAAATTGGTTGCTTCAAAAGTAGACACATTTTCAACATTTAGCTGTTTTAATTATCTTTAAGACATTTAGCCTAGAAACTTTGCATACTTTGCAACTTTGCAAGTAGCCTGTACTCATGATTATACAATTTCTTCATATACAACAATTATGATTTCACTGTTGGTTCTATTATCATGTGTTCTGTTTTCACAAAGAGCACATTTCAAAACCTTTGCAGAGGTCAGAGGTTTTTCCTTAATCTGAGTTGCTCTAAAAACGTTTCCTAAATCACTTTTAGTCTAGGACTCCCAGCTAGGACTTTTTAAGCTAAGATAGGAGCTCTCTGAGAGAATTCTAAGAAGCTTTGTGAATACGGGCCCAGATGCATAATCAGATTTTATTGGCTACTAGTAGCTATGGTGAGAAACCAGTTAAGCTACTAACTGAAAGCTAGTTACACTCTGAGCTCAAGGATAATGAAGTTACAGTTAATTGAGTGCTGGAGGTTTTTAAATGCAAGAAGAGTAAAAAAAAGTGTAGATCTGCTTTTGTTAAACAAAAAGGCTTTCCCCCGCATATTACTCACATCTCCTTTTACAGAATTTTTGAAAACATTATTTATACCATCAAGAATAGTTTGCTGTAAATACTTAAATAGCAAATATGATTATAATATGAGTCGTTACTGAACACCATAATACGGTATGTCCGATAACGTTCCTGTTGTTTGGCATCCGCCCAAAATGAATGCATTTCTTCATCCTCCTGAAATAACTTCCTGCTTGGACCACTGAATGATAAACATTGTTTCATGAACGTAATAATCATGACATCATTGCACAAAGAAAAGAAATGAGTAATGCGTCACAACACTCTCGAACGCTCTGTACTAGGACCATTTTTTCCTCCTAATTTGCTACCAGTAAATGCGGTCCTGTTTTGTGAGCATGGTATTAGTTATAAGTATTTTGCTGAAGACACACAGAGGCTGTAAACTCTGGAAACCCTGTTCCAGCTGTGCTTCCTAACACCTTCCACACCTGCCTGAGACAATCTTGGAGCATTAGCCTGTTTACGCTTTGGTTCTTCCTGCTTCTTTGTGTTGAGCTAGATTCCGTTATGATTTTGCAGTAAATCATCTCACCTGGAACTTTGGCAGTAAATCGTCTCACCTAAATCTGCAGGGATCTGGTATTGATGATGAGAGATTCAAGAAGTCATATTGAATTCCGTGACCTTCGATGGCCACATACAATTGCTGAGCCTACGTCTGAACTAACATCCCCAGATCATAACATTGCCCCCAGAAGCTTCTTCAGCTGGCACTATGCATAATCAGTCTTGATTCATGTGTTTCCCTGTCTACTCTGACATCTTTACAGTATGTTCTCTAAAAAATTTACCCCCTTTTTTCTGATTACATCCATTAACAAGTGATTTTCTCATGTATGGAAATGCTCGTACTTTCACTATTAAATATATAATACAGATATTTTACAGATCCAAACTCATTTTAGAACTGTATTTGAGTGATCTCCGATCATGATCATTCATCATTTTTCTGATCTCATTTCTTCCCTGAAGTAGACTGTTCAGCACTATCCTTCCATGTGTGTTGGACAATTATTAAACTTTCAGCAATCTCATTTTTCCGTTTTCTTTGCTTGATGTCCTGTATGGCTTGTGATACAGGACAGTGATTTGACAGCAACATCTTTTTCATGACCACCGGATATGTTGTCAGATATGGCTGTCTAAAACACAAGAATGTTGTATCTTATTAATTATTGTTTTTCGAAGGCTCTTAAATATTTAAATCAAAATAGACTATTTTGGTCAGGCAGTATAATTCGCTGATTGCTTAATAACTTGACAAAAAACATATGAACTATATGAATGTTTTACATAGAAATGTTAATAATATTAATGAAATATAATTTTATAATTTTAATTAATTCATTCATTTATTTATTTATTTTTATACCTGCATGCCTTTTTAAACGTTGTGGCGGTGCCTGTTTTTATGAACTCATATTCTGTTGTGTAACGAATGAGACCAGGACTGGAAAGAATGAACTCCCTTCCTGAAGAGTCTGTGCATGTTCATCTGTCACGCTGATGCACTCAGGTCTGGGTTTAACAAGGAAAACATCCGGAATGTTCCAGTTGTGGCTGTCTTTCAAAAATGGTCTCACAGGAGATTCAAATGACCTCAAGAAACATCTTCACTGACTGAAAACCAATCACTGTTTTTCTTCACACACACACTTGACTTTATCGCACACTTCTTTACCTTTAGTATTATTTGTGCGTTATTCTAATTCTTATGACTAATTCAGCAGTTGGATTATGTGCACCAGAGTCAGGGTTGGAGGACAAAAACAGCCAAATATCAATTTCACACTACTGTAGGGGTGTGTGTGGTGGCGGGGGGGGGGGGGGGGGGGGGGGGTGGCGGTGATATATTGTCAAATATATCTGTATAGGCTATTCATAACCCTTTTAAACAGGGTGTGCAGTCAATTTAATATTGTTTTTATGAAACTCAAGATTAAGATTGGACATTTTTTGCAACATTTATAAAAATCCCAAATTATTAAAACATTAAAAGTTATTGATTTTTAAAGAATGTAAATTATTTACCCTTTCTCTCTTATAAAGATTTATTTAAATAATTGTTTAAATAACAATTTATTTTTTATATTTGTCTTTGAAATAGTAATATTAACCTAGTGTAAGCAAAATATTCAACCTACTGTACTGTATTATTATTAGCAGCAGCAGATCTACACAGTTTCATGGGAAAATGGCGACGCAGATAATAACACAGATGTCCAAAATAACCCACATGACATAATAGAAGAAAAGGCTTAGAAACAGTCTTTTCTAACTCGTCAAAGTAAAACGGTTGTGTGAAATCTCATTTCTTTTCATGATTTCTAACAAAGTTTTCACGTCTAATGTTTACTTATTAGAAAGAAATGGTGAAGGAAGAGCTGATTTCGTTTAGTGGTTTCTCAGCTGTTCTGTTTATGTTACTCTGGTGAAAGTGAATCCAAGGACCTGCTCTTCCTCCGTTTCTGGAATTGTGCTTAAGAAGGCAAAACAATGTCTCCATGGCACTAACCAAGAGGAAAGGGCTTGTCTCAGTGCCATGGAATGCTATTGAATCCATGGCTTATTAGAATGCTTCAATAGATGAGGAACGTAAACTAAATTTTGTTTTACTGGAAGCACCAATGAAAAAACTAGTTATCATCTTCAACCTGGATCTACTTTATCGTTGATCATCTGTCCAATTGCTTCAAACTCAGGAGCAAAACATAGCTCAAATGCCCTTTTATAATAAGAGATTAGAATAGATTCAATTCAGCTACATATACTTTATATTTAATTATATTGAAGCTCGACAACCAAAACAGGTTATCTCATACAGTATATCTCATTAACACTCAACAGCTGTGTGGCCACTTGTTAGCGAGGATTATCAGGAAAAAAAGCTTCCTTCTGTTAGGGAGCATAAATATTGGACTTTGTAGCAATGGAAAGAGGTCATGCGGTCTGACGAGTCCAGATTGATCCTATTCCAGACCAATGGGGAGGAAGCAATGCATCATTTATGCATAATGCCAACTGGAGGCTGTGTAATGATCTGGGGTTTGCTTCGATTGTCTCAAAAACGCTATGTGGCACTAAAAATAAATTGATGGCTACCTTAATATACTGAATGCCCAGAGTATCACATCCATGGAGTTTTTCGTGAATGGTTCTGGCAACATGTGGAGTCACACATAAATTTTCACACATAAATTGGTCAACACATCGAACGATGTAATCAAAGCTAAAGGCAATCTTTTGTGTTATAGTGTGTGGAATGGAATGTCTTCTGGTAAACTAAGGTAAATGCATATCAAATAGTTTCAATATTTGCTGTACATCAGTGGATCTGTTTGTATATAGTACAGTAATAGAGTACTGTAATATCAAAAGTATCCAAATAGTAGGATACCAGAAAAAATTATTATGATACTGCCTCATTAATAAATGCATTTTCAGTTGAAATATTTATATATATATATTTAGTCATGGTTGTTGAGCACTGTCATAATATCTTGAGGTATGGTAATTCAATATATTTTTTTTTAGCTACTTTTAAATTGCCAGTGCATTGGGTTTACCCTAAAGACCCTGCAACCCTGCACACCACTGCAATACTTTGGTCTGTGGTGTATCAAGTTTGAAGACTTATTATACTGTACAACTTAGATGTGTATAATTTGGATCTATTTTCAGCCGTATGGGGAAATGATTGCTCAGTAAATAAATTTAGCAATGCTAGTCATTACTTTGGAGTTTAAGACAAAGGTTTGTGATGGTCACAGTTTGGGTTTTCAAAGTGAACTGCTTCTAGTGACCCCTCTGCTTGTTCTAAATGCCTACAGTGCTGGTTTTACCCTGAAGACCAGGCAAGCCTGAGCACCACCATAATACCTTGTCCTTTTGACTTTGACAACTTATTTCACGAACCAAGTATGTGTAATTTGGATCTGTTTAAAATTTTACATGATAAGGCTTGATGGAGAAAGCATGACACGACAGCTCCTTTTGGTTTTGCTTATATGTGATTTAATTAGATCAGAAACCTCGCATTGCTTTTCACATCTCTGACAAAATATAGCAATACAGCAATTTTGTTGAATTTAAATATTTGACCAGGAAAAAGTCAAAGATAAACAATCAATATGTTTATTATTTATATGGTAACTAAGCATATACATAATAGAAAAAATTTCCAATAACTACTTTCACTCCTAGTCTAAAAGGACCCTGTATACCATATTTTTTTAAATAGTATTTCAATGGTTATTGTATTATTTTGCAGCATCATGAAGTCTGCACAAAGAATAAACTGGTCCTTTAAAAATTTCTGGAAGAGGTCAGATATAAATATTGTGAAGGATTCTGAGACAGTACACCCAGTCAGAAGGTAGCTGATGATACTTTATCTTATTGCCATCCAGCCGCAATATCTTTATATGTGAATATGACTCTACATCCACTGTCCTGCAGAGACTGCTGATGTTAAACACTGGAAAGAGAGAACCATATAAATGACACAGTTAGCAAACATCTTATAAGGTATAATGGTTTCTAGAGTTTAAACATTACAAATCTAGATAAAAACACTACATCAAAAACTATATACTGTATATTAGTCATTTCCAAGCTGTCATCATCTGGACCACATGAAAATCTCCAAGTTACCATATACAGTGGAACCTCGGATTGCGAGTAACGCGATTTACGAGTGTTCCGCAAGACGAGCAAAGATTTTTAATAAGTTTTGATTTGAAAAACGAGCAAGTCTTGGTTTATGAGTGCCGAGTATCATGTATTACGCATGCGCTTCTTATTTTGACACCGAGCGTCACTCTTGTGCTGCAGAATTGTGGGTAATCGTCGCCCTTGCAGGGTCTTTAGTCTCTTACTTGTATAATCAACATCTCCCTCTCTGTTTCAGCATCTCCTATGTGAGTGCGCGCGCATAATTTGACACCGACACACACCGACACACGCACACACACTTTCTCACCTCCCCCCCTCCCCCCCTCAACAGCTTCACAAACTCACAGAAAACAAGCGCAAACACACTGATCTACACTACCAGACTACTGTACACACCAACCTGTAAATGCTCTTTTTGCACCATATTCATGACTGGATTACATTTTGCACTTTTTAAAATTCTTCTTGCTACGTTAAGGAACGTTTACTGTTCTCCACCACCTCAATTCACCGCCTCAAGACCACAGAGTATTACGTTATGTTATGTTGTGTTGTCGCACTGTCACTTTGTTGCTCTTGTTTACAATTGCACATGCACTTTATGTTGTCTGACCCGTAGATAGTCTCCTCTCTGAGTTGGCTAGTTAATTTTTGTTAATTTATGTTGTAAATCTATGTTGTCTCTTAGTTAGATAGTTTAGTCTTTCTGTTAATCTATGTTGTAAATTTATGTTGCATGTAGCACTTTGGTCCTGGAGGAACGTTGTTTTGTTTCACTGTGTACTAACTGTATATGGTTGAAGTGACAATAAAGCCTACTTGAACCTCTGCTCTGTTGCGGTTCTTTTCAAAGGTAAGTAAAGTAAAGCCTTTATTTTGTCACATATACATTACAGCACAGTGAAATTCCTTCTTCGCATATCCCAGCGTAACTGGGGTCAGAGCGCAGGATCAGCCATGGTACAGCACCCCTGGAGCAGTTAGGGTTAAGGATCTTGCTCAAAGGCCCAACAATGGCAACCTGACTGAGCTGGGAATCGAACCGCTGATCTTCCGATCAGTAACTCAGTGCCTTAGCCCTCTGAGCCACTACTGCCAGGTGCTGGTTCATTTGTTTTGTTTTTGTTTTCTTTACTTTACAACAGTGATTCCGTTAGTATGTGCTCATGCCAGTGTCAGAGAGATTTCTTTTTTTTCCCCTGTTAAAACAGTGTTTCTGTTGTTGTGTGTGTGTGTGTGTGTGTGTGTGTGTGTGTGTGTGTGTGTGTATGTTTGTTGTGAAACTTAAAAAACGAGGTGGGAAGAGGGAGGAGGAGTGTTACTGTGTAAAATGAGATGAGGAAAGGGGCTAATTTCACACACACACACACACACACACACACACACTTATCTGTCGGGATTTATTTGTATTTTTTTAAAGGTAAAGTGCAGGTTAATTTGTTTTGATTTCACTTTATAGATTGTATTCATTATTTTTATGTATTTATTTTTTGGGGTTGTGGAACGAATAATTTGAGCTTTCATTATTTCTTATGGGAAAATTAGATTTGGTTTACGAGTGTTTTGGAACACGAGCCCACTTCCGGAACAAATTATGCTCGTAATCCAAGGTTCCACTGTTCTGTACAGAAACTCAATTCTCCATAGTGAAATAAAAAAGTTACAGGTGTATGGGCATCACTACTCAATATGTTGAACATATTGCTAAGTTAAAGAGAATGGGATGAGCGATATCCCTGGAGCAGTGGGTTTATTTTGGACACTGAAAGATGATGTCTGTTAAAGTGCGCAGACTGTCTGAGACATTCAATAAGTGTGTCCAAATAGTTACTGTATCGATGTTTGGTCTTTTTGACGATTGTACTCTTGCGTCAGCTCTGCTGATGATCTTTGTGGAATATACAGTAAGTCGTTATTCTTTCATCCTGCCAATAGGAATATGTGGAACCAAATGTTTCCCCTTTCCACTGCGTCAGGTCAGAATGTTCTCTGTACTTTTCCTCTGTTCTGCCTTTTCACATTTTTTTTGGATTTTAATATTCAGCTTCAATAAGCACCTATTTCGATACAAACCTAGGCTGAACTGTCCTCCCTAATAACTGTCCGATACCTATGGGAACAAAAATCTTAATCAAGTATCGATAGTTTCATTAAATTGGTGAACTGTAATTAAAATAGGGTGTTTCTTTTCACTGTCCAAATGTTATAAAGTTGTGATTATTCTAATCAAACTCCGTATTCTCCTGAGGAAGGAGGAAGGAGGTGGAGAACAAAAAGTGCTTTTGGCAGGGTTAGAGTCGTTCTGGAGTGTTCATGGATTATTCCAGATGTTTCTCTGTCCTCCCCACATCGCTTCTATTTCATTAGCTGACCCGTCTACGTACCACCCACCCCTACCTCATATGTCTCACAGCAAGAGCAAAAATGTCTTTGCCTTCATAAATATCACTTTTTCCATCATATTCCTCATGGTCCTGGATAAATGTTGATGTCATGCCACTGGAGATTACATCATGCATGTGACAGCATGCTTCTTCCTATTAATGCTTTCCAGAATGCAAACACTACAACTAGCTTTAGACATCACACAGCATAAGACTGGTAGGCAGTGTAGGATCTGGCATTGGTAATCTTAAGTTATACAAAAGTACAATACATTATTTAGTGAACTGTTTAGCCAGCAATATAGGCTTCACAAGGGTCCTGAAGCATGCCCTCAGGGCACCATGTGGGAGGAAACTGTATGGGGTGCCAAACGCTTGCCACCTACTCACACTCCTGATCATACACTACAGGCAATCTGGAAACACCAAACAGCCTACAATGCATGTCTTTGAACTGTGGTGGAAAACTGGAGAAGCTGGAGGAAACCCACAGAAACCAACTGGGAGAATATGCAAAAAACTTCATGCACACAGACTGGAGGCATGATTCGAACCTCAAAGCCTCAGAGGTGGAAGGTAACTGTGCTAACCTGTGTTAACCTTATTATTAGTATAAAATATTTACTTAATGTAAATAATATGAACTGTATCCAAGTAAACCTCTGTTTACTCCAGTGGGAATTACTGCAGTTGATACATTGAATGTGTTGAGGCAGCTGTTCTTGTTCTCCACGGTCCCTCTCCCTTCAGCTAACTATGATAAAGTGGATTAGAGTTTTCCATTAAGCTTGCTGAAAGTGTAGTAGGGTTCCCATGAAAAATAGCCAGATTCTGAGCGGTTTTGCAGACACAGTCATGTTTGCAAGTCACACTGTAACAGGACATCAATAAATTCAATTAAAAAGTACACCAGTTTACCCTCGCCAGGTCCAACACACCCACTAACTTTGTTCTGCAAATCTTAAATTGCACACACACAGAATAGCCTTTTTATTTGGGATATGTTTTAATCAGCGGCCCAATTCCCTATTACATAATGCTTATGAATCAGGTTTTTCCGATTTTATTCTAAAGAGTAGACGTAATCTTTAAAAGGTGCCAGAAATGAACAAAATCATTTCATGAATAGTCAGCCTTCTTTTTATCATCTCACCTCGGATTTGGTTAACCTCTAGGTAAAGGTACTGCAGGGTGATGGGAACGATTGGGATTTCGGTTAGCTGGTTGAAGGAGAGGTCAAGTTCCACTAGAGAAGACACATTGAAGACATCATGGGCCAGACCATCGTTTTTCAGCCGGTTGTTGCGAAGACGCAAATAACAGAGCCTGTTAAAACCCTGGAGGCTGTCCTCGGCCATGCCCGTGATAGCATTGTGTGAGAGGTATAGTTGCTGAGCAGATGGAGGCAGATGCTTGGGGAAAGTGTCCAGGACATTTTGACTGAGGTCCAAAAGGTTTAATACTGAAAGCCCTAGTGATTGACATGACAAACAGACACAACACCATGATTCATGTGTTTACATATTATAACTGTGACAGTTGTAGTTCACTTTTTTTCCAGAGCTTTTCGTTTTTGGAGGTACAAATGGATTTTTGAAGGATGCAGTAACTATTTTGAGATTTGACTTAGATGACAAAAGCGAAGGGACAAGTTATAAATCAGTGCAATGAAATCTCTTTCACAATTTAAGAGCATACCTTTGAAGTCTGTTGCTCCGATTGTTTTCAGATGATTGCCTTGAAGCAGAAGCACTTTTAGATTCTGTAAGCCCTCAAATGCTCCAGGGCCGATTTTTTCAATTTGATTGTAAGCCAGTCTTAGTTGTTTGAGTCCACCAGGCAGCCCTGCTGGCACCTCGGTCAAGTTGTTATGGTTCATGAAGAGGTTCACTAATTGGGTCAGATTGAACAGAGGCCAACCATAAAGTCTTTCACTAAGAAGCTGGTTTTGGTCCAAAATGAGCCAGCGTAATTTAGCGGTATTGGCAAAGGCTTTAGAGCTAAAGCCGGTGACCATGTTACCCTGAAGGAAAAGGTATTGTGTTCTGGAGGGAAGACTTTCAGGAAACTGCTCCAACCCTTTGTGGTCACAGTACAAAGCCGTGGGCCACTGAATTGCACAGTTACATTTCACCGAGCAGTTTTGATTGCTCACCATCCGTGACCAGCTGGAATCGACTCGATTCCTGAGGGTGAAAACTGTGGGCTCCCCTAGAAAACGATCAATCTGCAGAGGCAAACCACCATAATCCGTGTCTACAGTCATGGCCTGCGTTTGCCCACACACAGTCAGTATTACAAAAATCGGCCTGATGTCCATGGGTTGGCCTGAATAAGACAAACAAAAACAGTCCATAATGACACACTGTGCTCCTGATACGGCTTATTATTAAAGGCTGCACAGGAAGCACCTTTAGAAACATGCGAACCATGAGAAGCATAGTTGAATAGCAGCTTGTAAGTATGCCACTTGGAAAATAGTGCTCGCGGTATGTAGCTTGCTCTTTTCTGCGCAGCTCATCGGCTTTTCCAGAGCGATGCAAACAGATTTTTCTTTGAGTCAAGTCTTAAAAAGGAATCCCATGTACCATTTTGCTTATATTTCTGAACAATAATTAGTTTTGTTTGCATCGTTCGATGTTCAAAATCTTAATCGATCGGATTGAAAACGGCTCTTCATTTTTTCTCTAGCGTTGCATAATTTTTTCCATTTCAGACATGTGAGAAGCAGCCTAAGCACAATAAACAGATCATAATTTTATTCACATGCAGCAAGAATGTGCATACCTCTCGTTCCAGCTGACCGGTTTGAGTCTGCGGAGTCCCTGATACAGGTTTTTTTTTTCTTTCTATTTTTTTGCTGGTTTCTTATTGCAGCAGCGTACAAAGAACAGTGCAAGGTGTTTGCACGGAGTTTTCCAAGCCACAGAAGAATTCTTCAGTACTTCATAGCCAAAACCCCAGAGTCCTGTTCCATACCCCTCACCCTCCCATACTCCTTCTGTTCATCTGTTTGTAGCCTATGGTTGCAGTCTGGCTACTGAGCAGCATTTAAAAGAAATGAGGCTGGAACGGGTAAAGAACCGTGCAGAAGAGAATACCACTGTTTTGTACCCTGTAAATCTTTATTTTAAGGCATAGGGGAAAAGATAAGAAACCTGTTTTGCAGATTTCTCTCAGAATGCAATTTAAGATTTTAATGGTTGCAAAGTTTACACTAGTGCATTTTATGCAGCAATGCATGCTAATAATCAGGGTCAGCAACAGATGGCCATCAAACATGACTTCCAGAATTTATTTATTAAATATGATTTTATTTAGCCTTTTTTTTTTTTTTTTTTAATCAACACCCTGCGCTAGCTAATGAGTGACATATGCAGCTGCCTTGGGCCCTGAAGCTGCCAGGAAGCTCCTAATAAATGTTGGACATGAGGCCAATAATTTTATGTTAGCAATAAAATTTAAAACGGTTCTAGAAAACAATTGTTTTGGTTACTGTGTTTCATCATGGCAGTGGCCTAAAGAAAGAAGAAAAGGCAAAAGGGACAGGAAGAAAGGATAAAGTGCTTCTTTTTTTTGGTATTCTCTGTTGCATAACTTTTTTTTTTTTAGTGCAGCAGTATTACAGATTTCTTTTTGTTAACACTATACTCACTACATATCACTACATGCTCATCTGTATTGTATGCAAGCGTTAAACAGTACAGTACTATGGTAAAACACCTAATCTCGTTTAAAAGTTGTGCAATAGTAAATGATTTTTTGTTGATTGCAGAACAATGCTATTGTTTATTCTCCCACTATATCAACCCTACGTAGGAGGGTTGCTGTGACAAAAGAAGTAATTTTGGGCAAGTTTGGTAAGGACATTTATTAAAATCTTGCTCAAATTGTTTAGCACCCCAAAAAAGGCAAAAAGGCAAGACAATTGACACACACACACACACACACATACACACACACACACACACACACACACACACACACACACACACACACACACATAATATATATAACTATTGAGTAGGAAAGCTCTCTGTCTTAATGTAAGTTCAAAGCACCGATACACACAGTACAAGGCAAATGCATTCAAAAACCCCACTTTCTTAGTAAAACTTAAGTCTCAGTCTTCTATTTCTATTGTATTCCTGGGAGGAACATAATGCAAGGACTGAGACTCTACAAATGCTGGCATTTGCCAAAACCATGACTGGAGCCAAATGGAATGGAGAGAGAAAGTCTGTGTGTGTACTGCTTCCTTTCACACACCCATACAGAGTAGTTTTACTCAGGGCTACAGCTGGAGTGGACCTGGGGAGCCAAACAGACCCTTTATATGCATGTGTGCATGTGTGACTGGTTTAGCTGTAAAGTCCTCCATAGTGAGAAAAAGAATGAAGTAGAGCTTTGGGCATAAAAGTTCAAAGTTATCAGGGTTCCCCCTTCCCATATTTGTGAACGATAATACGAGGGCTGTAGTGAAAATAATGCACAACTTAACTGACATAAGTAACTGACATGACATTTGATCAAATTGTACATGTTAGTAGAGGTGAATGAGGCAAGGGTTGCAGGCAATAATGGCACAAATGCATCACTTGTAATGCAGACTATGTTGAGTAGTACCTTTGTAGAGATGAGGAGTTACTCTACCATTACGTGCAATTTGAATGACCTATATCATTTTTCATAAAAAAAAAAAAGCAGTAGTATAGCCCTGGTAAATATGATAAGGCTTTGCTTTTGGCCTTATGTTTCACTTCGGACATCTGTTTTTAACGGTGTGTTTATGGATGATGTAATGCACCTATTAATTTCATATCAGACTGACTCTCATCATTCAAGATTAATTTTTTAAAGATTGCATTAAGATTATTTTCAAGATTGTTATTTTTTTTAATTGCACACATTATTATACTTAATTTCTCCTGACATAAACCCAGAAATCCAATATGTAGAAATTCAACATTTGTAAAGAGCCAAATCAAATTTCAGTGATGTAATCAAAATGGAAAAGTTTAGTTACTATGAAGGTTCTTGTCTGTAGTCCAAAACAGCTTTTAGACTTTTCCTCCAAAGTAACTATTTATTCACTACGGTTTTGTATTGGTCTAAAACAGTTTGTATTAGGTCATCATCAGGAGGACATGGAGCTAAGATGAAAAAACTGTGCATTAACTGTAAATGTAGAATTCTCGTTTCAGAAGATTGCGCCTACACCGCAATGAATGCAAATTGTAAACTGTACTTGTTTTGTACTTGTGTACGGGTCTCACGAGGGGCAGAACAGCGAGAAAATGCTTTGCACTGTTCAGAACGGGCAGATCTGCAGGCTGCTACCCCGCGGAGTTCTGAACAGGCAGAGGCGTGGCCATTTATGCATGCAGTTGCTAGGCAACGCTGCAATCAGCGTGAACGCGCCTCACCTGACGGCATGTTTATTTAAGGGTCCTGATACCTTGGCACTTCGTGCGATCATTTAGGTAGCACCGGTAAGGTATCAGGGCCAGAAAGAAAGAAAGAAAGAACACAAAAACAACACAAAGAGTGCGATACCCGAGAGGATCTTATAAGTTTTATTTTTAGTTATCAGAGACCCATCCGAAGCTCTGTCTATTTTGTGTGTTCAGTTTTCTTTTGTTTCTTTTTAAGTACCTTAATTAATAATCCTAGGCTAATCTCTAAACGGGGAGGTCTTCCCATGCGAATCATACACACTCTCCCATACTACTATTTCATTGACCCAATCTAAAGCCCTGCGTTAGGGCTCTTATAAACATTAAAACATCTTGTGGTGTGCTATTGAAGTAACAGTACTGTACGAAATCCTTAAATTCTTAAATGGTGTACCTTCTTAGCTGACTGTTTAACGTGAAGTATTGTCTTGTTGTGTTGATGTTAAATATGGTGAGCATATGAACAATTTTAAGCATTCATACCAATTTTTGTATATCTATATTGTTTATATGAGACACAAAATTCTAATCCTTTGTTTCCTGGCCTTTGTCCCTTCATTGGGATCATTTGATCCACAAGATTTGGTACTGGTTTTACACTTGATGCTCGCCCTGTCACAATCCCCCTATATTTTACCCGGGTTTGGGACTGATACTACATGCAGTGGATGGTTTGGGTAGGGTCAAGGGACCCTGTTGTGTCAGGGCTTGATCTTATCACCCACTTATCCTACAGGTTCATGGAGGTAGGTAATCTCAGGGTACTTAGGGCACAAGGAGGGGTACAGCCTTGATGGGGTACTAACCCGCTGCAGGACACAAGCGCACACAGTCATATCAGCCAATTGTCATTTCAACCATATACAGGTGCTACATACAGACAACAGAAATTAACAAGAACTAACTAGCAAACTAAGACACCTAATTAGCTGACTAGCTGAGACAAAACAAATGAACACTATATATTTACAAAAAACTAAGAACCTAAGTAACTAAGTACTAAGACAACAAGACAACATAAAGCGCACATGCAAATGTGCAACCAAGAGCGACAACATGATAAACAACATGACACATTCCAATACAATCAAATACAGAGAAATGAGTTGAGGTAGTGGGATGAGAATAGAAAACATTTCCTGTAATTGGCAGTGAAGATATATAAAAAAACAGTCCTTGTGCAAATAGCAAGTAATAAATAATATGCAAAAAACTTGACATGACTTGATATCAGGCAATTTGGAAACAGCAATCAGCCCTTAATGCATGTCTTTGGCCTGTGGGAGGAAACTAGAGAGGAAACCTAACAATTTTATCCAAAATGTGCCCGAGTATAGATGAGAGTTAAGAGTTACTCAAGGACAAGGGTAGACTGGCAGTACTGGGTTTTGAACTCCTAGCCATCCAATCAGTATCTCAACCAAGCCATTTTTTATTTTTGTATGAAAAGACATGCCAAGACCAAACCAAAAATTGAATATAGAAATGTACAACCTTCTTCTATACAGTTCCAATGGTGACAAGCTTTCTGGAGAAGCACATACTGTATGTAAATAAAACCAATGAGGAGTACATTCCTCATCAGACCTATTTTTAGGTCAAGGTAATGTCTATTAACCAGTGCTCAAACCTCTGTTTACACAAGGTGCGGTAGCCCCATGTGGCTTTACTTTATTGCATATAAACAAATAGTTTAAGAATCGGATAATATGGTCTAAATAATGCTGATTGGAATGTACCACATATATTATTCCAAAAACCTTTAGACAAACCAATCTTTATACAAAAAGGTTTGGATTGTATGGATGGATGAATGAGATCAAGGCATATTCATAAGACTGCTGTGATTGTGGCCTACCCTCAACCCAAGTACAGTACAGACCAAAAGTTTGGACACACCTTCTCATTCAAAGAGTTTTAAGATGAGCAAAGATTTTTAATAAATTTTGAATTGGAAACCGAGCAAAAGTTTTAGTTTACAAGCGCCAAGTTTCATGTTTCACGTCTGTGCCTCTTATTTTGACACAGAGAGTCAAGTGATCACATCTGAGCCAATGATTTTTCTCTCTCTTGTGCTGTGGAATTATGGGTAATCGTCTCCCCTGCTGGGTCTTAGTGCTTGTCTCTCACTGGTATAATCAACATCTCCCTCACCGTCCTATGTGTTTGCGCGCACGTAATTTGACACACGACACACGCACACACACTCTCCCCGGCTTCACATACATGCTTTATTTACACAGAAAACTCTGCTCTGTCGCGATTCTTTTCAAAGGTACTGTGCTGGTTCATTTGTTGTTGTTTTTCTTACCTTACAGCAGTGATCCCGTTGGTATGCGCTCACGCGAGTGTCATTAGAGAGATCCCCCCCCCCATTAAAACAGTGTTTGCATTGTGTGTGTTAGTTGTGAAACTAACTGTTTAATTACTCCACTGCATAGCAAATGTCAGCATCCAGATGATTGGTATTTGGAATTACAGTGGCGCACAGATGTTATTTGCTGGTATTCTGTCTTGTAAGTGGGTTGACAGTTGCAGGCTGGCCTGCATCGGACAGTAGGGGGAAGAAATTTACATTGTGTTTGCACTGGGTGGGAGATTCTATTGTACAACGGAGGAGATGATGTTTATTGTAAAAATTTAAAAAACACTTTTAAAGCCTTGGAAAGGACAACCTTCATTAGCATCTGCACGAGTATTCCGGGGTTACTGAAAAACAAGGAAATACGTCATACAGATCCATTGATGACAACATGTTCTTTAGTGGATGGAGTCATGTTGACAGCTGTTTCTCTGAGGACTTGGCTGCAGTCGCTCGATAGTTCAGGACTAGGAGTTCCTACAAGTCTATCTGAGCCTCCAATAACTACCTGGACTCCATATCAACATCAATTAACATCAACTGTTATACTGAACTGCCTGCCACAGTATGAATGCAGATCAATTCCTGATTTCTGTTTCACCCAAATGAGGATGGGTTCCCTGTTGAGTCCGGTTCCTCTCAAGGTTTCTTCCTAATGCCATCTCAGGGAGATTTTCCTTGTCGCCCACGCCCTCGGCTTGCTCATCAGGGACTATCTGACCATTTTCATTTATACATATTCACATTTCATACAAACTTAAATCATTCTTTTGATTGTGTAAAGCTGCTTTGCGACAATGACAATTGTTAAACGCGCTATACAAATAAAATTGAATTGAATTGAATGTTCCAGCTGCCACCCCATGTGGTTAATGGGAGAACTCAGACACCTACCAATGCTCTGAAGGCATGATTGTTCTTGTGAATGTGGGACAATTGTGATTGTTAGAACACGGAACAGGGTTGTGGTGACCTAAATGAACCATGGGAACCTTAAGATAAGCTGTGGTGGCTTTGTGATTTGGAAACCTGTGCAATCCTACAGTATTTAGGGGCTCTTTGGAGTCAGACCCAGCACTCAAGGCACATTTTGTGTGGTTGTGGTAGTCAATTACTCAGATAGAGAAAATGTGATTCATCTCATAAAATTGGAGCTCTTTGTTTTTTTTTTTACCTTGTCTGGACACATGATGATTGAAAAAAAAAAAGTCCTGAAAGTATTACGTTTTGTCTGAGGCAAAGTGGTTGTGAATAGGTAGCACATGCCATTCCTCTCAGAGCACAGCAGTCTGGCAGGCTAATTCATTTTCCATGAAAACAGGAGGAAATGAACCATGCAGTGTTTTTGGAGACTCTTTCTCTATGAACATTGTATGAGAGGGACTAGGAAGGGAATCCATGCTTTTTTAAAAAAATTTTTATTGATTGCCATCTTGTGCATTTGAACTTTTCGGTTTAGCCCTATACCGTGTAATCAGGCATGCTTTTGTATTTTAATAACATTATACTAGGCAGGAACTTCTGAGGGAAAAAAAATGATTATGAAAACCTTAGCTCAACTGTACAAACAGCAGTTCTTGGAATAAAACTGACACAGAATGTGTTGTGCTGATGAACAACATGTGGAAGAATAAGCCACAGCTGATTAAGCTTGCAAAAATGAAACCCAGGATGCTGCATCACCCCTCTGTAGCCATGTCCTCCTAATGTGTCACTACTCATTCACGTCACATCAACTCCCCCAAAGATTACAACATACTGTATTAAAAAAAAAAGTAATAATAATAAAATATATAAAAAAATGTATATTCCTGTCCAATATACATAAATATAAAATTCGGCATTGCACATTGCAGTATGCATATGCACCATACTGTAAAACAGCACTTCCTGTTTGTTGGATACATGCAGGTTGGTTGAGTGTTTCATTTTCCTCTGTCTGGCTGTGATGGAGCACTGTGTGGAAGGTTTGTGGTCGGCCCTGTGTGTAGAGCCAAGCCACACACAGACTGGTTGAAAGTGGTAGGTGTTACTCCGTGCTTCGCAGACATGGGGTTTTGACTCATCTTACTCATGTCTACCCTTCAATACATGAGCATAGGAGCATTTAGTCATATAACGAAAAATGTGGCAACCAGGTTTGAAAGAAAACGCACTCATTCAGATTTCATATTTATTCTCTTTATTAAAGTATGAGTCTGAAATACAGTTCAACTCATTAATCTACCCGTCGGGAAAATCCGATTTACGCCTGTGTTAGTTTCATGCACTGTTTCTTGGATTATGCGCTGGAGGTACTAAAAATATTCCATATTGTTAATACCTGTATAATCCGTTTAATTATGGTCCATAATTTCCTGTACAAAAACAAAAAAAAACTCCACCATGCGCTCTTTTTTATTTACACCTTCTAATGATGTTGGCCTCTGCAGGAATATTTCCAGTGAGATCATTTTAATCTCGCGTTCTGCAGGAGAGAGTCAAATACACAAAGCTGTTCCTTGTGACTCACAAATGACAGATTCTCATGACTCTCCCGTATGTGAGGACCAGAGGGCGCCATATACAGCACCTCAAACCACACACGCCGAGGTTTAAGGCTTATTAAACTCAATTTCATTGTAAGGCTTATTAAACTCAGTTTCATTGTATGCTGTAGGCATTGGACTTATCGACTGTATTCCAGTGGATTTTCCAGCCATTTGTTGCTCACATGTTTCTAACCTATTGTTTGCTTTTTTATGTTTTATAGGAAAAGAATGAAGTGATTTTGATGGGATCGTAATGGTTACCATATGGGCAGAGAGGAAGTGTATAGCCAGTTAGGAAGGGAATGCATATGCTTGATTGAACAGCGCTGGGGAACTCAAGGTTTGGTTAAAAACAGCTGTGAGAGTGTTGAGGAAATACTTGAAGACCCTGTTTTACCACCTTTGTAAATCATTTGCAGCTTAGTGAACCGTGTACCTGCTGGAAATACCGCCTTTGTCAGGTTGGGTTAAATAAAGCATTTAGGGTAAAGCGTACAGCTTTTTAAGTTACTGTACGCTTGCAAGTCAAGCAGAATGTGAAATAACCTGCAGTTTTGCTTTTGTATCCTGTTTATCCCCAAGTGTTTCTGAATGTAACCCTGGGTGAGTCACTGAAATACTTGAAACTAAATATGAAGATGTAAATCCGTGGCCTATTTATAAGCTTTCCATTAATGAATAAAAAAAAAATGATGATTCAAAAACGTGCTTCCCCTATCACTTTGAAAAGTCTTTTTAAAGCGTTCTGTTAGTATGAGCCTATATGGCATGACTTCTGAAAGTTATGGACATGTGTTTTGTGTTGGGACTAGTATGGGGTCAAAGGTACAAATTGCAGCTATGCAGTAAGTTTGGGAGCAGCGCTCACTGGCCCTTTGAAATACCCCTGAGTTGTGAGTGCTTAACTAGATGAAAAAGTCATTAAACTGGTTTAAGAGTCAGCATTATATTTGCAAATTTTGTTTAACTCACCCATCCATGAAGAATAAGAAAATAATCATCTTTGTTATACAGTATAATCCTCAAAGGAACTGGAAACATTCTCAATAAATCAAAATGCTACAGTATGTTGAAATGCATTGTAGGCACCTGGCACATGTTATAGCAAAGTGGTTTGTGAAAATATTTTTGTTATTATTATTATTATTAATATTATTATTATTTCAAACCAACCACCACAGTCTCTCTGTTTCTCTGTGTGTTTATGAGAATTTGAACAATTTTCTGTAAGTACTTTCATTATATAATAAATGGGGCACCAGAGCATGACCTGTCCTGATGAATCACTTCAACTATGTAAACATCACTCAAATCTGTGGGCCAATGTGTTAAATAATTATCATGCAGTTCTGGTAGAGCCACATACGTCATTATGTCATAATTTGCTGGCTGTGAATTTCAGGTTGTGAAAGTCCTCTGACGCTATTTGCTTTCCGGGAGATGACGTCTAGTAGTCACTTTTCCTTACCTTAATTATAATTAAAGCCTGGGTTTCCCCCACTACAAAGTTATTTTTTTTTCTTTTATAAAGGCTAATTTTACTCCATTTGTTTTTTAAAATCATTATTTGATTTTCAGAATCTGGTTTAATGTGGTTAGAGTCGCTTTGACGTGTATACTAGGAATGTACCACTCACCCACGCACACAAATACACACACACACACACACACACACATGCTCATTTACATCTAGGCAATTTACAGTACTGTAACCTGTCGTTACAAAAAAAATGTTTTTTAGAAATGTGTAGAGAATTGGATATCCTGGAAGTAAGCTACGCAGACATAAGAAAATATGAAACTCTGGATCGATAAAAAAGGTTTTGCATCTGAGTGCGATGAGTGCACTTCACCACCAGGCTGCCAATGTCATTTATTGTAGTTTTGAATTGATCCTGTTATTTTCCTGGTCTTTATTTTCATTATTATCACCAGAAGAGAAGAAATATGTGTACAGTGTATATATATATATATATATATATATATATATATATATATATATATATATATATATAAGAAATTGAATGACAATAATAGCATATACTGTAGGCTCAAGCATGCTTTTCATAGGAATGGTAAATGCTTCTTTAGTAAATGTCACTGTGATACATGTATTACTCGAACACATGGTAAATCCACTCACTCTCAAAGCTTCCACCTGGAGAGAGTTAATGGACCAAAGGCACAGAGAAGCACAAGTATTAAGTGTTTCCTGATGCTAGGATTAACTCCATATGGGATTGGCACTTCAGTGCCTTCATGAAGAGGCCACTAAAATGGGGAAACCAGGGGATGGATTTTGACATTTTTTTTGTAATCATGTTTTGTTGCCATTCCTCATTAGTCATCCTATATATAAATTACATAAATATGGCCAATAAGTTCAAAATTTATCATCATTTTGATCTCAGAGAGTGGGTGTGTTAATGCTCTCACTCATTATCTATGTAGGGTTTTGAGAGGTCTGTCTTGGGCCTATCCTAAGGAGGGGTACACCTTGGATGTTGTACCCATCCACAGCAGGGCACAAACACACACACACACACACTGTCACATACTTCAGGCCATTTGGAAATGGCCATTAGCCTCCTTTGCATGTCTTTGGATTGTGGTAGGAAACTGAAGCACCCAGAGCAAACCCACCGAGCACAAGGAGGTCGTGCAAACTCCATACACGCAGACCTGAGGGTGGGATTTGAACCCTTTCACCTCCAGGGGCCAGTCCACAATCACTACACTGAAATGCTGAACAATTTGAAATAACAAACCACAATTTGGAATTACAGGAGTTGGACAATGAAACTGAAATGCCTGGTTTTAGCCCACAATAATTCATTAGTATAGTGTAGGGCCTCCTTTTGGGGCCAATACAGCATCAGTTGGTCTTGGGAAGGACAGATACAAGTCCTGCACAGTGGCCAGAGGGATTTTGAACCATTCTTCTTGAAGAATAGTGGTCAGGTCACTCCGTGATGCTGGTGGAGGAAAACATTTTCCGACTCGCTCCTCTTAAAAACACCCCAAAGTGGCTCAATAATATTTATTATTACTGTGCAGACCATGGGAGATGTTCAACTTCACTTTCATGTTCATCAAACCATTCTGTCACCAGTCTTGCTGTGTGTATTCATGCATTATGATCCTGATACACGGCAATGTTTGAACCATCGGGTGCACATGGTCCTCCAGAATAGTTCATTAGTCCTTGGCAGTGACGCGCCCATCTAGCACAAGTATTGGCCCTAGGGAATGCCATGATATTGCAGCTCAAACCATCACTGATCCACCTCCATGCTTCACTCTGGGCAGGCAACAGTCTGGGTGGTACGTTTCTTTGGGGCTTCTCCACACTGTAACTCTTCCGGGTGTGGGGAATACGGTGAAGGTGGACTCATCAGTTTCACATTGTCCACAGCCCAAGATATTCGCTGCTGGCACCATTGAAACCGACGTTTGGCATTTGCACGAGTGACCAAAAGTTTGGCTATAGAAGCCCTTCCATGTACATTGACTCTGGAGCTCCTGACAAACGGTTTTGGTGGAAACAGGAGAGTTGAGGTGCACATTTATTTATGCAGTGAGTTGGGCAGCTGTGGTTTAATGTTTTTTGGATACAACCTGGGTCAGCACACCATTCAGACAGCTTCCTCTTGTGTCCATAGTTGTTCCTGTTGGATGTGATTTGTCCTTCTTTGTGGTATGCTGACATTACCCTGGATACCATGGCGCTCAATACATCACAAAGACTTGCTGTCCTGGTCACAGATGCACCAGTGAGACGCGCCCCAACAATTTGTCCTCTTTTGAACTTTGATATGTCACCCATAATTTTGTGTGCATTGCAATATTTTAGGCAAAACTGTGCTATTACTCTGCTAATTAAACCTTCACACCTTACTGGTAGAACGTGCAATCAATGAAGATTGGCCACCAGCTAGTGTTTCAGTTTCATTGTCCAACCCCCTCACAAAGTGATCATTCATTTATTCATTCATATTCAGGAATTATCTCATCATCAGTTTGGAGTTGTTGCAGATCCAGAGCCTCTCCGATCTCGGAACCATCTGATGTGCAATACGAATACGCAACAAATGGGATGCAAGTTCACAAGACGCAATTCACATTTTGAATTTCACAACTGAGGGGCATTTTAATGTAGTCAAGCTCCACACAAACAGTAGCCTGAGCTCTGGCATGGAAAGTGAGGCAGCAATGATACAATCTGTACCACCAGACTGCCCACAGGATACAATCTAAAGTGCATGAAACAATATTATATCAACAGTACATGTAGTTACTGTATTTAACATAACTAACAGTTGATGATTGACTCCAGACTAATGCGTGTTAACCGTTCCACTAATACAATGCTCATTAAAACAGTTAATGCTCAAAATATGTTTAAGAGCTTAATAAGACATTAAACACATCGAGAGCTTAGTAATGAATCCGATGATGATTTAATTAGATGTGTAGGAGTTGTGATCAGACCAGGTTGAGAAACGCTATAAATTCTTTATAGTATGTCAATGAAATTCAATTCAATGTTATTTGTTTATTTGAAACTCTTAACAATTGACATTGTCGCAAAGAGAGAGAGACTTCACACAATCAAAAGAAATGATGACAGTTTGTATGAAATGTAAATGACTATATGCTGAGAGTAAGCAATCATATTAGCGACCCAGTTAAAAAATTCAAGACCTTGCTGTTTTTCCATTTGCTAACACACATCTGTTTCGTACATAATCATGTAATCCCATTATTTTCAGTTATGCACGCAATGTAGATGTAAGGGCTAGATTATAAAATGCTGGTACCATATGTTTGTCTGCATTTGGTTGCGCTAATGAAAATGAGTGGTTATGTCATCTACATATTCATTTAATTTAAATTCTGTATTGACTTTGAGTTGAAAAAAAAGTGTATA
>QMIH01000011.1:1040002-1117431 GCA_003987875.1 Clarias batrachus | reverse complement strand
ATATATAAATAAATAAATATTTTTTCTTTTTTTTAAACTATAAGCTATTTAACAGTACTTGACTTGAAAATTGCATTGTATTGAAAAAGAAGCATGTAAAGCAACTTATTCACTTCTTTTTAACCTTAAGACAGTTAAAAACAGATTATAAGTAACGAACAGGTGTTTTGATTTCTGTATCTTAAGATGATTTATTAACCCGTTCTCCACCCGAAACCTTTACACACATTCCAATAAATGACTATGAAATAGTGTAAAGGGATGGGCGGAGTAGGGGTCGACAAAGAAAGGACTAAATAATGAGTGTTGTTTTCCTTAAATATGTTAATATTCCCTAATGTAATGTTTTGCTATACACTGCCTAACAGTGGGAGGAGGGCTGTTGGTGTTATAAAAATGCCATGCCTTCAACATACTGTTTACACTTCCATTCATCTTCATCGTTACTGTGTGCTGCCTTCAAGGATGAGGGAAAACAAAATCACTGCAGCTGATCAGGTAAAAGCTTTATTTGAGATTTATTTGTATTTAATATTCAATTGATGAAAGTGTGTCATCATACTTTTATTTAGATTTCATTTAATAATAATTTATTGAATTTCGTATGTTACCAAAATTCATATATTTTTTTTATATATATAGTTTGTAATGTAATACAAACTCCTACAAAGAGGAATGTGTGATTTTAATATCCAAACTTCGTTTAACTGCTTTAGGAAAACAATGCCTGTAAGAACAAAGACTCCCATGTTGGAAACCTGGATGAAAATGCAGACAGAGGGAACTGGAGCAACAAGAGGGAATATCTGTTGTCTATGATCGGATATGCAGTAGGACTTGGAAACGTATGGAGATTCCCCTACCTAGCATACAAACATGGAGGCGGTGAGTGAGCATTATTTCTTCGATGTGGAGAGCACTAAATCACGGTCCACTAATAAGCTATGCTTTTATGATAGTATAAGAGTATACATAAACCTTTTAGTCGTGCCATTTAGAATGGTAACTGTTAAGCATTAACATGTCGTTAACTTATTCTGTTACTTAATCGCATGATTTATGCAGTTTATGCAGATCATTTGCACTAAATTTCGCTTGACCAAACCTTTAAGCATTTCTTCAGCAGAACATTCGGAATTTGAACCACTAATGATCCAATTTGGAATTTAAAAGAGCCTTTTAAGCATCCGCAAACCTATATTACATATCATTTGAGTTCATTTAGATTAGATTAAAAAAGACTAATCTAACTTAACGTTAATATGTTTCATGATATTTAATTCATTTATTATTATCATTAATTTAGGTATTAATATATTGCTTATTTGTTGAACGTATCACTGTAAATCCAAGGTTGCTCACTTCTGTAAGCAGTGTGTACTTAAAACTTTTAATATATTACGATGAAGTGTACTACTAAACTGTAAATAGTACGGAGTATTTTTTTTTCTAGTCAACAATTATAATATATTTTTTTTCTGATTTAGTCAGCTATTATATACATTACACATTACATTACAATTGCTGCGTAGTGTCGAGCCTGGTTAGCACACGGATGGAAGACCACCTGGAAATGGTAGGTGCTGCAGGGTTGACATGGTAGTTTAGCGGTTAGTGCTCTTGCCTTGCACCTTGAGGGTTGGGGGTTTGACTCTTGTTGTGGTCTGTATTTGCATGTTTGTTCTGTAGCCTTTGTAAGCATGTGCTTGTGCCATGCAATGAGCTGACACTCCATTACACAACCGTAAATATGTTGTATGGAAGATAAAAGTATGGCTAAATGTTCTTATTTTCATTTGAGACTTTTGTATAAGAATTATATAAATTATGTTAAAACCTTTGTATATAACATTTTTTTTCTTAGAAAACACTATCTATTTCATTGTATGAATAGAAACAAATTTTGAAGGCAATAGGACAAAATAACCTTATCATTTATGTACTAATACATTTTTATGTTTCAACATGACTGTACTGTGATGAGCTGTGTATGTAAAAACCAACTTAACAAAAAAATAATAATTTTAGGAAGAGTGAGCAATTTGGATTTACAGTGTAGTAAAGTGGTGGCACGTGGCTTAGTAGTTAGCACTGTCGCCTTGCACCACCAGGTTCCAGGTTCGATTCCTCGGACATACACACTCTGTGCGCATGGAGTTTGTATGTTCTCCCTTTTCTTGGTGGGTTTCCTCTAGGTATTCTGGTTTCCTCCCACAGTTCAAAAAACATGCAGTTTAGGCTAACTGGTGTTCCCAAATTGCCCGTAGCGTGCCCTGTGATGGATTGGCATCCTGTCCAGGGTGTACCCCACCTCGTGCCCAAAAGCTCCTGTGATAGGCTCCAGGCCCCGGTGATCCTGTATACAGGATAAAGCATTATAGACGATGAGTGAGTGAGTGAGTGTAATAAAGTGTTAGCAGTGTGACAAATTCATATGTCAGACTCTTTCTATTACAGTATGTCTATTTTTGTCCATCATGAACCTTGTAACCTTTTGTTGATAACACTTTCCTTGAACCATGAGTCATGAAATAGCTGTCACCGTGTGATACACATAACTGATGCAACATAATTTCATAAGCTGACGTACAGCACAACACAGTAACGTACAGTTTCCATGAATAATACTGGATGACATAATCTGACATGTCAGCGGATATTATTTGGCCTATCATTAAAATTACAGATAACTGTAAGATGCAACCTATATCACTGGTCATCCATTTAAATAATAGAATATGATTTAAATAGTTTCATATTTCATATATAAGCATATTGTAGAGACTTTTAGTTAACAATCAAATTACCATGTCATGTTATATGACATGATGTCAAACTATATACTGTATGATGTCATCCCCATGATTTTTTTTTTATCAAAGGATTTTTATAGTTATAATGTGATGCAATTAATCTTCCATCAAATTACATGTTTTTTTTCTGACCTGTATCATACAATTATATAGTGAAAAATTAAATAGTGACAATGATGACACTGTAATAACATTCTTCCAACTTCATTAACTGGCTTTATCCTGATCAGGCAGGCTACGGAACCTACACTGTACACTGGTGGGGTACTGTAAGATGGATGGATGTTCAAAGCGCTGTGCACAAAAGCCACCACACACTCATTCTCACTCACTCAATCACCTAAGGGTCATTTAGTGTCAAACCCCTCACAGATACTGAAACAGGAGACCTGGACCGTGAAGTTGCAGTTAATCTACTCACCAAGGTGGTTCGAAGGGCTTATGTAGGGTAGGCATTAGGCTTTATGCATTACAGTATATAGGAATACTATATATGTAGGCATTTAGGTTTTTAGTAAAGTATTAACCTGAATTGTATGAGATATTTTCCACTGATTTTCTGTTTTTAGGAGCCTTCCTCATTCCCTACGTGATCATGCTGTCAGTCTCAGGGCTGCCGCTGTTTTTCATGGAGAGCTCCGTTGGACAGTTCTGTAGCCAGGGACCCATTAATATGTGGAAAGCTGTGCCAATATTGCAAGGTACTGTATGTAGCAGTCTCTTGTAACAAAGTAAAAAAGCAGCTCCATGATGGAAATATTCTACTAGGTTAATTGCAATGCAATGCAATTCAATTAAACTGTTTTTAACCTTTATGCTACAGTGAAACATTATGTCATTAGTTTGGAATGGATTTCCATTTGACATTTATAAGTGTGTTATACTCTTTTCCGCCCTAGTTTGGTTCTAGCTCCTGGCAAGTACAGAACGAGAAATTATCTCCAAAAATAATATTCACTCTCATTTTAGTCAATTCAGTATAGACCTCATTACTTGCTTAATAATATAATGACTTACTTTTGAAAATAGAATCAAATGCAACCCCAAAATGAAAGCATTAGTGACTATACATTCAATTTTATTAGTATTTTATTATCTTTTTATTATCCAGGTGTCGGAATTACCATGATGCTGGTCAGCACTTTCGTTTGCATCTACTACAATGTCATCATCGCGTACAGCATCTACTACATGTTTGCATCGTTTCAGTTCCCATTGCCCTGGAGCGATTGCTCAAGCTGGTCAGAAAAGGACTGCAACAAAACGGTTGGAGGTTTGTCAAGCACTCATCTTCATCATTGTTACCGAAATGTCACATCCTGAAAAGTTGATCCTGTCATGTGTAACTGCTTTCTTAGAAATGCCATGATTTATATTTATACTATATTGAAACCACTGAACCGGAAAAATGAATCAGTTTAATGGAAACTTCTCCGTGAAAGAAATGGTCTGGAAAAAAACAAACAAAACGTGACCGTCTGCTATTTACTGAAATTCCCACAAGCAACTGGAGCAGCTACACACAATGCTTAACTATGGCCAGGGGCTAGCTCTGTTAAACAACAAACTGCAGGCTACTGATGATGTTCTGAACTTTGCTCTCAACAGAATATTGCAATATGACTGCCTACAACTTGAGCCTCGTAGCTGGGAATGTGAGCATGGCGGCTGATGGGAATCGAAACTGTTCAGAAGTGGCGTGGATTAGAGCACCATTACAGAGCGCCAGTGAGCAGTACTGGGAGTGAGTTCCTCTCTCTGTCTCTCCCACCATAATGAAAAGGACTGTACAGCAATAAATGTTTCAAAGGAAAATTACATTTCTTAAATTGTGCCTGACAAAAAATAACTACTATACATAATATTAAACTACTATTAACTCTAAGTTTTGTGCGACATTAACAAATGTTTAGCAAAGTGGCCCTTCAGCGCACTAACAGTATGGATGAGACAGGGTCAGTGGTCTGGCACTTGGCCCTCTGTCTGCTACTCAGCTGGATCCTGATCGCTGCTGCTCTCTATAAAGGCATCAAGTCTTCTGGGAAAGTAAGTATCAAATATTGATTCTGACCAATTACGAAACAGGGTTAAAATCAGTAAGGTTTTAGGGACCGAAACAACACATTCCAAGTATCCCAAGAATAAAGGTTGGTTGATGGAATGAGTACTGTAGAGTCACGACGCATTTGTGCTGTATGCTTTCAGGTTGTGTACTTCACGGCCACATTCCCATACGTCGTCCTGATCATCCTGCTAATACGCGGCGTTACTCTGGAGGGCGCAAGAGATGGCATTGAATATTACATTGGCTCCCAGTCTAACCTTACAAAACTGGCCGAGGCTGAGGCAAGATTCATCATTCACAACTGAGCCTCACAACTCACACCAATTTGTCTTCAGGTTCTTCGATATTTGATGTCTTCATAATATATTTTTTACTTACACAGGTTTGGAAAGATGCAGCCACTCAGATATTCTTCTCACTGTCTATTGCATGGGGTGGCCTAACAGCACTGGCTTCCTACAACAAATTTTATAACAACTCCTACAAAGACTCCATTATAGTGTGTGTCACAAACTGCAGCACCAGCATCTTTGCAGGCTTTGCCATATTTTCCATTCTCGGACACATGGCACATGTCTATGAAAAACCAGTTTCAGAGGTGGCACAGGCTGGTAAGCTCTCTCTCTCTCTCTCTCTCTCTCTCTCTCTCTCTGTCTCTGTTTCTCTCTGTCTCTCCATATTTCTGCTTTACCTTTCAAGTGTATTTTAATTCAGTCCAACTCAACTGTATTTAATGAGATTGTTGGAAACATTGATTTAGATCAGGATTTCTAGCAAATCTGTACTTTTTTAAAATTTAAATACCTCCAAGACCTAAAAAATGATATGTAAATTCCTTGGAAACAGAACAATTCGTGCATAAAGGAACCGGGACGCTCATAATTCTATTATTTATTGACTCTTAATTGCTTCCAAGCCATTAGGCTGGCTGAATAACAATAACTTTAAAAAGTAAAAAAGTTTCAGGGTCACTGGTTGACTAACAAAAAACTGTATCACCAGAAAGTAAGATTGTGCTTGTTCTCCTGCTCATTTGTAGGATTTGGACTGGCTTTCATTGCTTACCCTGATGCCCTTTCCAAACTTCCTATATCGCCCCTGTGGTCCATCCTGTTCTTCTTCATGCTCATAACTCTCGGTATGGATTCTCAGTTTGCCGGAATAGGTAGGTTTATTCCTTACATTCAAGACTATATACAAAAAAATGTAACGATGCATATAAAATATACATGTACTGTACAGAGCAAAACTGAAAAATCACCTTGTGTGTGAAATTAATGCTTATTTTGCAATTTTTAAAATGTGAATTCCATTAATCTGGGAGAAAAATGCTAACCTGTTTCAAATCTATGAACTCAACATTATCTGTCTGGTATGGTAGAGGTGATCACGACATGTCTCCAGGATGCCTACCCGAGAACCCTAAAGTCTAAACGCGGCCCTATTACTGTAGTCATTTGTATCATTCTCTTCCTGCTTGGCATACCATGCGTCACCGGGGTAAGAGTTCTGGTTCAGTGTTTTCTCTCTAAATAGCAGAAATGAACAAAACAAATATTTCAAACTTACTTGTTGTTCTTAAAGGCAGGTATATACTGGGTGAATCTAATAGATGCCTACTGTGCTGGATGGATCATTCTAGTTGCTGGGCTGTTGGAAGTCACCGGTCTTGCCTGGATATATGGTTAATATTTCAATTTAAACATCTTCATGACGATATGGTCGTACACTGTTCGTTTGAATTGAGAAATGAAATACTGCTTACAGGTGGAAACCGGTTTATCCAAGACATAGAAATGATGATTGGGACCAAGAGCACCATCTTCTGGCTGTGGTGGAGGGCTTGCTGGTTTTTCATCACTCCTGCTGTTCTCTTTGTGAGTACTATGTGAAGTATTACTTTAAAATTTGTTGTTGTTTTTTTGAAGAATAGCCAAGCTTGCTTGAGACGAACATAAACTTTATATCCTGCAGGTCATTCTCATCTGGTCATTGTACACGTTCACTGCTCCAACGTATGGCACGGTGGAATATCCGCAGTGGGGCATTGCCCTGGGTTGGTGTATGACTGCATTCTGCCTCATCTGGATCCCGATTGTGGCTATCTGGAAGATAATCAAAGCCAGAGGAAGCTTGTGGCAGGTAGGATTTTTAGGATGTTTGTGTTTAAAATCGAGGCTGTAACAGTACTTCAATAGTAATACGTTATTCATAAACAATAAATGGGTTTTTATTAACAGCGGATCAAATTCACATCCTCACCTACTGGAGATTGGGGTCCTTATCTGGAGTGCCACAGGACGGATCGCTATGTTTGTAAAGAGATAAAAGATACAAATGTCTTTGTAATCTCAAACCAAAACACCACCAGAATGTAAGATAAAATTTAATTAAATTAAATTAAAACTGTGTTTTGTTTGTTACAATAGATAATATATATTTTGTACGTTAAGGGAGCAGAGATTTGAAGATGGTGCTCTATCTATGAACCCCAAAGCGTAGTGATGTTACAAGCTGAGTGATTATTGCCGATTTATCATTCATACTGTAACAAAGATCACTCAGCTTCTATACTGTAACAGCCTGTACATCAATAAAACGGGAGCACCAAAGGATCTTTAGCCCCCAATCAATGTTTAGTTTTTGAGTACAAAATATTTGGGTTTGGGAGGTTATACTGCTTTGTAACCTCCACTATTCAATTATTGGCTTATCCAATAAACTGTATATAAGTGTACAGTATGTACAGTAACAGTATATATATATATATATATATATATATATATATATATATATATATATATATATATATATATGTATACAGTAACATTAACATTCTATACAGTATATACAGTACCAATCACCATTAAAATTCTTATCTAATAACAAATACAGTATAGTGAATCATTAACTAATTGAGTTAGTTAGGATTTAAATACAACAGCGTTGCCTCTGTTAAGTGCTTGCACCGGAGACTCCTTCTTTGAATGCTTTAAAAATGTTTACAAGCTTCATCATATCAATGATTAGATTAGATTTCTTTGTAAATATCAACACAGGTTCAGTATACAAATCAGGGTGAAAACTATTGAAACTATGTAGATTGAATTACAATATCTGTGAGATTATGTAAACTCTTATGCTTTTATTAACTTAATCAACTGATCAAATTGCTTAGATTCAGATTTATAAAGCTCAAAGTGTAAGTAAAGTATCATCAAAAAATCTACTTCAAAAGGCACTTCATTATTTGCCAACTTCCACACTCAATTACTTCTGTAATCCCCATACAGCCCCTCCAGGGACAAAACAGGTGTTTGTTTATATCTAATCTGTGATGGCAAATTGTCTTTTTTCCCCCTGCAATGTATGTACTGTATGTCAACCTTCATTTTTATTGCATTCTTTTCTGGAATGGATGAATGTTTTGAATTTCTGGTTTTAAAACTGGCAGTGTTCATTGGTTTCATGTTTAAGTGTTTAATGTATTGTATTCTTAGTAAAAAAAATGATAACAAATCTGTCCTTTCCTTTAGAATCTGAACACTCTTGCATACAAGTATTGATTTTTTTCTTGACAGCATGTTTGACCACAATTAAAGACTTTGTTAAAAAAAAATTGTGTTCATTAAGTATTCTTTTATAATATGGGTTGTGCTGTACTGTACGTCTCCTCAATGCATATTTTAATCTGATAGCTGTGAGAGCCAAGTAATATAACATTCTCATAGAATCCAGGACTTCACCCCAAAACACATTGCACATACTAAATAGGAAACCTGAATGACAATGACACTTTTTGCCGTTCTGACACGTTGATTATAGTCATATATGGCGTGTAAATCATCACCAAGACACTGATACTATAGTATGCAAAATCTAAATCAATAAAGATGGGATGATACCAAGCCACCTGGGTAAATACTTGGGAGGTACTGTAGCTACAACACGAGGACATTTTTTCCAGACTTAACAGATGAAACCACAAGAACGGTTTAGCTTTGCTGGTTTATCTTTATTTCAGAATTTAGATTAACATGACTAAAGATCAACAAAAGAGTTATAGACACTCAGATTTATAGATTTGGATTTAAGACCAGTTGCAGCAAGAGCAGCTAGCATCAAAGACAAGGCCGGTGGCGCAGTGCTCCGGGTAGGTTTCGCCATTGTTGCAGTTGAAGAAATTGTTGCTGTTGCTTGGGTCGGGGTAAAGTCCATTGGCCTTGCCAGCACAGAAGCCGCTGCCACTGCTGGAGCCACTGCTGCTACCACCACTGCTGCCACCACCACTAGGAGCAGGAGCAGCAGTAGCTGGGGCAGCAGTCACAGGGGCCAGAGGCTGAGAAGGAGCTGAGCAACCTAGAAGAAGAAAAACAGCAGATAAATAAGACTGCATGTCAGTTACTGTGCTTGTGTGTGTGTGTGTGTGTGTGTGTGTATAAATTGACCAAATATTTTAAATATTTTTGAGTTGTTCTACTCACTCTGGCCAGTTCCCAGGCCACTCTTGATGGTGTTGATCAGAGGGTATTTGCCCTGGTTGCAGAAGGTGCCACTGAAGTCATCCAGGTCCAGAGACCACACCATAGCACCACCAAAGTTGTTTTTCTTCAGCCAGTCAATCTATAGAGTTTTGAAAGAATACCAAAATCAAGGTGTACTCCATATATTCACAAACAAATTTTGGTCTCAAATTTCCACTGACCATCCTATGGACCTTTCTTATAAGAAGAATGGTCCTTTTAAGGTTATATCATTCGCAGCTAATGACCCTCGTCTATGTGTTGAATATTTCACATGTAGTCAGACTTCCTGGAGTAGATCACACGGTGCTCTTATTCCTAATTATGGTATTATGGTTAGTTTGGATCAGATCCAAATCTCATCTCATGAAGTTGAGAAAATGGCTAATAACACTGCTCAAGCCCTAGGTGAGATATCTACCACACTACAATCATTTTTGACCCTTCCTTAAACCTAACTCAGTATGTTAAAAACTTAGAGGAGTGACGTGATCGCGTCATACATATTGATCAAGTTAACAGTGAAGGTCTAGGGGCCTGGCTAGGTTCCTGGTGGATATATGGCCGTGAAATTCTATTAGTTTTCACGGTTTTCCTTTTCATTCTTCTGTTAGCTTATGTGGCTATTCATTGCTGTTGTTTGTGTGTTTCTAAAAGTATAAGACACACTCAAATAGCAGGAACTACAATAGCGTTGACTTCCAGGCCTAATGCTTACGTACATTTGATGTGACCCTTTCCTTATTTTATGCTCGGTACGCGGGTTAGAAGTGTAAGTCCTATTCTGTTGTAGAATATGTAAATGGGCAATCGACTGGCAAGTGATTACAGATTGTAAGACATGTTTCAAAAGGTTCAGCTTGCTGTTATGAATGCTTTTAGGGCATCCACAGCGGGGAATTGAGGGATTTATTTCAAATTTTCCTTAATATTTTATATGAATATGGCACAATCATTAAGAATGGATTTATGTCAGCCTGATCTTTATAAGTGTCCTTGTTTACTTAGTAAGTGTCCTTGTTTACTTAGTTTTCACATGATGTTTTTAACCTTGGTTGTATTTTTCTACCATTGTTTTTCCGATTTCTTGGCCTTGGTCGAAGTTTACATCTTGGTATAAAATGGGTGTTTTGCCATTTATGTTTGGATTTCATTGCCCAGGCTGACTGATTGACGCTTGCAAGCAAAATAAACTACCTTCTCCAGCTGAACTCTGGCTCTGAGTCTCCTGATTCCTTGGTCGTCGAATACTCTGGTCATTTCCAGAAGATTTCAACAACTCATGCGAGTATAAATACCTTAATCTGGAAGCTCTTGATGTTGTCATAGCCAACCCAAATGTTTTGGTTGTTGTAGGCGTATGGTACATCCTGAGGGGAATCCCAAGCCTGAGTGGCTCCTTGTGACAGGAAGGTACAGATCTATAAAGAGAGGATCGGATTAAAAAGTGAGATTTTGTGATTGTAGGAAAGAATGTAAAAGTACAGTACATAACAACGTATATTAATTCTTACCTCATAGTAAGCCCAGAATCCAGTTTGCCTGGTGTAAGTTCCAGCGGGTCCAGGTCCAGCAGTGGGTGCGCCGACACCAGTGTTGGAGGAGCTAGCCAGCTTGAAGGTGTGTCCGTAGGTGGGGAATCCAACAAGCAGCTTCTGAGCAGGAGCACCATTGCTCTTCCAGTAGTTCATAGCGTAGTCCTGAGGAGGACGTGAAGGAAATTTAGATCTTGTCCGAAATCAGACATATTACTATTTAACTGCTTTGGTATTTAGGTTCACCCACCACATTGAAGTAGATGTAAGATCCCTGGTCAGCTGGTCCATTGTACAGAGGGCTGTTCTCACCAGTCTGTGTCTCCCAAGAACCATGGAAGTCATAGGTCATGACATGGAAGTAGTCCAGAACCCTTTGTAAGACATTTGCAAGAGGTCAGTTTGATTCTTGGTAAAAAAATAAGTAAGTAAATAAATAAATAAAAACATTAAAGGAAATCTATACGAACTGGCCAAGTTGGGCAATCTGGTATCCGGAGTCAATGGTAGCCTTGCCAGCAGCGACAGCAGCGGTCAACATAAGACGAGGACGGTTGGTCTGTTTTCCCTCAGTCACGAAGGCAGCCATCATTTCCTATTGAAAGCAGATATGGCAATGTCAGAGTGCAGACATGAAGGAGCTGAGAAACTTTCTCTTAGATGAGAGAAATCTGTTATTTCTATCAATATATCTGCCCAAGAGCTTGTTAGATTGAAGCCTACATTTTTATGGACTGGTTTTCATGCCAGTGAATACCTGTGCTAGGGTGGTATAGAGCTGTTTGTCCTGAGCAGGGCTACCACGGGAACCAGGATACTCCCAGTCGATGTCCAGACCGTCAAACTCATACTGCCTCAGGAACTTAATCACAGAGTTGATGAAAGTCTGACGGGTATCAGAGCTGGCCACCATGGCTGAGAACCTAAGGTAGAGTAGTAACGACTGAGTAAGTGACCAAGCTGCCTTTCACATTATTCAAATAATGTAAAAAAAAAAACTCTGCATACTTGGCGGTGCCAAAGTTCCATCCACCAATAGCCAGAAGGGTCTTCAGGTTGCCGTTCCTGTTGAGAGCATAATCAACATGTATGTTTTCCTTCTCTTAAGTGAAACATCTGAAGCATAAAAAAACAGCAGGAAACTGAAATATTTAAGTTTAACCAGGCAGCTGAGTTGCACATCATATTGAAATAAATCAACATACTGGTTCTTCAGGGCCTGGAACTCTCCATAAAGCTTCACATCATCCCACTCATAGGTAGCAAGCTCATTGTTGTTCATTCCAGCAAAAGCATAGATCAGATGGTCACACAGGCATGGGTCAATGTTGGTGGGGAAGTACTTTCCTGCTCCAGGTCTGTACTGTCCCCAGTTGGTGAAGTAACATGACAGGAGGTAGGAGGATCCTAAGTTTAAAAAATGAAAAGGATTAAGGACTTATGCAGGAGTTATGTTTAAATCTGTTCAATTGTTTGGAGCTTTAGCTTAAAAGTGAGGAGTACATATATGGATGCTACTTCGACAAGGCCCTTACCTAGCTGCACGTGCAGCAAGAAAGCCAGACCTGGAAATACAATAAAAACATCTTATATCTCAATATATTATGACACAATTCAACATAATACATCAGCCTGAGTATATCAATATATTATATATACATATAGGTAAGGTAATACTGTAGGTAAAGTTATAGGTAATAAAATAAAAACTAATATACATATAGTGTAAATCTTGCATTTAAATTGGTGTTACTGTAAAGTATGGCATCATTAGAAGAAACAAAAGTTAAACATTTATTTTTAAACTATTTTAAACCTGTATATATTTTATTCCAAAACATTGTAGTAAGGAAAGTAAAGGCATGCTGAAGTTCCAACTCACCAACACAAATCAGAAGCTTGCCCATGGTGCCTATGTGCAGTTCATAGAAAACATCTACTCCCTTATATACCCCTAACCAACCCCACTTTCCTCATTTCATTCTATGTCACGTATTTGTCCAGACTAAATTATCATAGCTATCAGCAAATTGATAGCAATTAAACAAAGATAAGTGGCTAGAAACTCTTTATCTGCCCTTGTGTGCAAAGAGTTGTTTTAATACTGGTTCATATACAGCACGCATAGAAGGTCACTGATAAATTGCAGTATAGTTTATTTTCCATGTCGTAAAGAATAAGAAATTCTAACTGATCAGTAATTCTTATGTTATTAATTAATAATAACATTAATATTAATAAACACTTGTGTAAAGCAAAGCCAAACAGTTAAAACAAGGAAATTAAATAATAATGTTTTTTTTTGGGGGGGGGGGGTTAAATATTGATTTGCTTCTTTTTCATATTTTATTGTAAGCCTACTAAATGTTTTTTTTAAAAAAGTGCAGAAAAACAATTCAAAATGTATTTTCTAAATAAAACAGACATTAATGTAAAATTTACTGTATACAATGTCATTGTATCCTGTAACATTGTAGCATTTCAATGATGATAAATAACAATAATTCATTAATTCAATAATAATAATAATAATAATAATAATAATTAATGAGTAAATACATAGAGTTGTTTAACATGGTACATGTGAGTATGTATAACAACTGCATTTACCTTGGAGAATGTTTCTTTTATATTTAATTTGCATTTAAAAGAAAGAATGAATATGCACTCTATTCAGGAAGTATTCAGATCGTCTGTATAAGTACAGTATAATTTATATTTTTATGGAATAATCTATACGCAATCTTCTGATTTATAAATATGTATTAAATATTCAATCCAGAAATCTTTTATACACTACAGTATGCATAACCTTTATTCAACACTTTGTAGAAATCCACCAATTACAGCACACCTGTGTTTAAACACTTTATCCCAGAGTTCATCGCAGATCCCCTCAAGCTCCATTAGACTGGGTGGAGACCATCAGCGAACCGCCATCTACATTGATGTTTGATAAGGTTTAAGTCTCTGCACTGCTTCGTCCACTCAAGGACATACAGAACTGTTGGCAAAGTTGAGTGAGCTCTGGATGAATTTATCTTCAAAGATGTCCTTGTATTTGGCTGCATTTATCTGTCTCTCAATTGTTACCAGTCTCTCTGTCCTTACTGCTGGGGAACAAATTCATAGCATGATCATATCTATAGCATATCATCTATCGCTGAAAGAATGCTATAATCCAGATGACATGCTGTGCCTGTTTTCTATCAGACCTAGTGCTTGCTATTAAGATCAGAGAATCTTTTACTACATCTTACCAGCATCTTTAATGTTTCATATGTTTTTTTTACTCAATAGTGGCTTGCCATACTGCCAAGAATGCCTGATTTATGGCATGCCGTAGAGAGAATATGTGTTCGTCAGGTTCTTTCATTTTTGCACAGGACATACCTTTATTTTATGTGGTCCTGGGAATATGTAAAACATTAGAAAGGTTGTTTTATATCCATGCCATGACCTATTGTATGTCTTGCTATAATTTGATCGAAAGACAATTTCTTGGCCTTCATGGCTTGGTTTTCTTATCCTGACAATGCAGTGGTAATTGTTGGCCCATGTGCCTTTCCAAACTACATCAAATGAAATCATGTTACATTCTATAATCCAGAATTTGGATTAAAGCAGTTGAGATATAGACACATCTCAAGGATAATTAAAGCAAATAGGATGCAAATGATGATGTTATGATGCATACTTAAGTATAGATTCATGTATAAAATCTTATCCATTTACAAAAAAAATTAATCCACAATATAATAAAGTGTACTGCAAGTAAAGGAGATTAGATGTACAGTATTTATCAAATGATAAATGATAATTTAATTATATAATATTATGTGTATGTATGTATGTATAGGTAACTCAAAACAATGTGCATGTTCTTAATAATTGGAAATATAGACTTACTCCTACTTTGCACTTTTTCTACATGATGACATTGTGTATATTAAAGGTCATCGTGCTGCAAAAACGCGGCACACGTATAAACTTAGAAACGATAAACCTATCCATTACAGATTAAGTGTTATAAATATCAGCTTATCAAATTATAAAAGTGCTTAATTCTGCAGCAGGTCTGACTCATACACTGAGCAAATAAAGGTAATTGTGTTATTCAAAGATAATAAAAGTATGTCTAAATATGGAAAGAATAAGATGGAGCAAAAAAAAAATTGAGTCTAATTTCTTCCCAAGATATGAGGAAGGAATTTGAAATCATTGTAACAGTGGTTTAAAATGGAAGGTTAATGCAAGCATTTATATATTTACCTGAATAATTAACACAGATCATGGACTCTTACTGGGCACATACAGGTTTTGCTGTAAATAAATTCATGGTCGTTGTTATTTTAGAAAGTACATGAAGATAGACTAAAGGAGCCATTTCGCTGTTACGTGCATTCACAGAGAGAGGTCTTACAACAAATCAATACCAATTTCTTCATACTAATTACCTTCATCTTTTGTTGAATTATGTCAATCCTTCTGGGAATCTCTCTAAGCATGCACAAAGGTTCATTAAATGGGCTGATGAGAATGAAATGATTTAACTCAACATGACCAGCTTACACCCTAATTGAATGCTTGTACTGTAGGAGGCAATGTTCTCCATCATGGGAATATCAAGGGAAAGGTGTTCATCAGTACAGTATTGTTTCAGACATATGTAGAATACATGCCAACTAAACCATCATTAGAGTCCTCTGATGGCTTCTAAGACACTTTTTATGTTGATTTCCGTTTCATTTCTTTCATGTTTTTACAATACTGTATAGCTAAAACTGACATTTCAGCTATGGTAACAAACATACTAGGGTATTTCTTTGCATGTGGAAGCAGAAAGAATGAACCAGATGTCTATCGTGGTTGACAAAAGTATTAAGACAACATATGTCATGCATTAGTTCTTCCTGTACACAAAACCTTGATCTAACTGATGTGACTAATAAGTTCTTGTCTATCTGGCTGCAGAGTTCTCCTAATTAGAATCAGCCAGTTTAATTAATGGATGGGACAAATATGTGGCATGACCAGTGAGGCCGTTAGGTCTGATCATTCTGTCCTTTTGCCCCGGATATTTTAAGTTTTGCCCCGAATATTTTAAGCTTTGCCCTGAATATTTTTCCACCTTGACATGGAGGTGTTTTATAGCAAAGGATCAGAGGGTTACAGGGTGGAACTTTACTTGCCCTCAGAATCCAGGGGAGGGGAGCGGGAGGAGTTAAGCATCACATGGAAAATGATTGAGCAAATCAACCAGAGTACTGCAGACGTCTTTTTGACTCCATGTCCAGCCTGCACGTTTTTGACACATAAAGGACTTGTTAAACACTGAGGGTTGCAAAGCAATATCATTGCATAGAATAGTAAATTAATCTTATTCTGTATATCTATATCTGGATTGTAATTATTTAGAATTGAGAATGCCACTAAACTATTGAATTTCACTTTTGTTTCAATACTTTTGTCCACCTTTGTTGATGATCATTCTTTGTACATATGGAACGTACAGCACCCAAACCAATTAGCCACTTGTCCTCCTGATGTCCACAGTTTTTATACACAAACACAGTATATAACTTACTTCTAAGGTATAATAATAACTATAGCTATATTTTTGTTTTATTATATTTTATTACAAGATTAAACTTGGATTAAAAATCTGTTATATAAATGGAAACAAATATCTTACATAATATTTATATTACACTATATAATATTATTGTTTTAATATAATATATCATATTAAAAGCGTATCATTTCAAGATAAAATATAGAGTATATATAGAAGTTCAATCTTCTGAGAACACAAATATATGTAGTAATAAGTTAGTAGATTCATTAATCCTCCATCCATAGTTATATAGATGTTACTGTACTGTATGTAGGAACTTGATGTACGAGACACCGTATGAGGCAGAGTATACCCTGAATGGCCTGGATGCCAATCCATTGCAGAGTTTTTTCTTTTCTTTTCATTTTTTTTTTTTTTTTGTGGACAAGTAGGTGGTGGTGTTCTATCAATTCAACCTACTCATCATTATTTCCTACCCAGCCTTTCTGCGCATGCGCATTAAAAACCGTCACGTTTAAATTAATTCATATGTGAATTTACTGAGGTATTTCATAGTTTTATGCTTTTAATTTAAATTTTATTTGATTCACATGCGTACATATAACAGTTGACCTGTGAATTGAAGGTTAGGAGTGATTCTTTTTTATCGTTTGTACCCATTTTAAAACTATAGAACTTACATTCTGATGAAGTACCGTCATGTGTCAGAATCTGCTGCCCATCTTAAAACTGAGTATTTGCAGTCTTATGTCCATTTGGAGAATGTAGGACAGACCGGTATAACTATCTGTTTTTTCTATCAGTAGGAAATTCTGACAAGTAGGAAAAACTGATAGAACAGTGGCAGTCTACTAATCTGCAATTTGCCAACATTCACATACCAGAAGAAAAATCTTATACAGTTCTGTATAATTTCAGTCGGATCTACCTGATTCATTTCAAGTTCAGTTGTAAAAAAAAAAAAAAAAGTGCTTTTTCTCTTATTCACACCCTGAAACTATTAAAGGATGTCAGTTAGTTCGATGTTTTTGAATGAATATTAAGAATTCTGACCAAAAAGTCAGAAAAAAATCAAACTTATATTTCCTTTTTAAAAAGTCTTTAAACGGATAACATTTGTGTATTAATTGGTATGTTTTTTTTTTTTTTTTACTTTATTCTTGTTTGATTGCTACTAATTAGTTAGTTAGTTCGATGTGCCTGTAGGTGGCGGTAAAGAGCGAATCTATTGTTTGTTAAACGTCTCAAAACGAGGAAGAAGCAGAAGAAAAACGATTCAGTCTTAAGTGAAAGTGACTCGGAATAAAATGAACAATTTGGACAGTGTGAATAGTTTTTTGACAGAGCGATTAATGACAGTCGCTGCAGAAATATTCCAAGTGTTTAAAGACGCGTTTAGTGAATATCAGGGGGAAATAGAGCGAATCAAACACGAGAACCGGTGTCTGAGAGAAGCGCTGGCTGAAATCTACAACAGTGTTCAGGAGCGCTCAGGTACTCACTTATTATTAGTATTATTATTATTAGTAGTAGTAGTATTAGTATTATTATAGTAATAAACAACACGATATAGGATTGAAACATTCGCTCTTAAAACTCTTAATTAAACTTAAATGTCTCTCATAAAAAAATGAGTCTGAAATGAGAATTAAACAAATATAAATTTTTACAAAGTCTGCTGTTTTTAGATCTTTTTGTCAGATGTTACTATGGTATATTGAAGTAAAATACAAGAATGGGTTTTTATTAGCAATTACATTATGCAAAGAGTCAATAGTTGCAATGTTGACCCTTATTTATCAAGACCTCTGCAATTCACCCTGGCAAGCTGTCAACCAAATTCTGAGCCACACCCTGACTGATCGCAGCCCATTATTTCATAATCTAAGCCTGGAGAGGGTCAGAATTCATGTTTTTTTTGTTTGTTTGTTTGTTTGTTTTTGTCCACCCACATCTTGAGGATTGACCACTGAAATTCTCAGTGGGATTAAGGTCTGGGGATTTTGGTCCGTGGAATTTTGAAGTTTTGTTCCCCGAGCCACTTAGTTATCACTTTTACCTTATGGCAAGGTGCTCCATCATGCTGGAAAAGGCATTGTTCGTCGCCAACCTGTTTTTGAATGGTTGGTAGACGTTGCTCTCTGAGGATGTTTTTGTACTATTTTTTATTCATGTCTGTGTTCTTAGGCAGGATTGTGAGTGAGCCCATCACTCAGCCCTTGGCAACCCCACACATTACTCTTCTCAAAATGCTTTACTGTTGGCAGGACATGGGACTGATGCATTACTTTTTTTGTATTCTTATAATATTCGAATATTGAATGTGTTCGCCCACCTTTGCTTCTCTGGACAAGCTTTTTTTCCTGGATGCCCCAAACAGTCAGAAAGGGGAAACGACTCAGAGAAAATGACTTTAGCCCAGTCCTTTGCATTCCAATCCCTGTACCTATTGCAGAATATCAGTCTGTAACCCTAACCCTAAACCCTAACCCTGTTAATTTTCTTGGTAAAGAGGGACTTTGGTATAAATTGTAATTTCATCTGATCACTTTTCATAGCATTCTGGAGTATATGCAAATTGCCTTCGTAAAAACTGAGGCAGCAGACTTTGTGGAAAAATTACTATTTGTGTCATTTTCAAAACTTTTTGCTACACTGTACTGTCTCTATAAAATTTTTGCTCATGGTTTCTTGCCTGTAATAATTAATGATCTCTGTTTGTATGCAGAGAAGCACAGCTTAAACCAGAGAGCCCTAAACACTGACACCTTCCTTCTACAAGCAAGCCTGAAAGTAGAAGCTAGTCCAAAGAAATCTAATCCACAACAGTCTCAGAATCATCCGCAGACATGCAAGATAAAGCTGGAACATATCGCTCAGGATCTGCAGCCAGATTTGAGTTTTTCAGACAAAACTGGGGTGACTGATGGAAACGAGGACAGCAGCAGCAGCCTACACACCGCCTACTCAGTCACGGTCAAAGTCGAACCCTGTGCATCCCAGTCCCAAGCCGTCTTCTCTGCTGAASTGAAGAATGAAGCGGAATCCGAGGCTGATCAAAAGAATGAAGCGGAATCCGATGCTGATCAAGCAACAGATCAACAAGAGCCCTTTTCCTGCACTTATTGCGATCAAACGTTCACTGACGTTGCTCACAAAGAGAGTCACATGGCTATGTTCACCTGTGGAATCTGCAGAAAGTCCTTCAAACTAAAAGGAACGCTAAAAACACACATGATCGTGCACCAGAAAGAAAGACCTTTCAGTTGTAGTTATTGTAAAAAGCAGTTCAAGCTGAAATGTCATCTGAAGGAACATGAGAGGATACACACGGGTGAAAAGCCTTTCAGCTGCCCGGTGTGCGGGAGGTGTTTTACTCGCACCAACCATATGAAGATGCACCTTCGAAATCATCATCGGGAACAGCTATAACATAAACAATAGAGATTTATAACAATAATTCAATAGAGACTCTGGGAATATTATATTTGTTGATAAAATACATTTTATTATTCATCTTTTGTTTCTTTTGTTACTTTGAATACCTTTTTAATAGGTATGGGAATCACCAGTGATGATCCAATACAATATTATCACGATACCAAAGTGCCGATTCAATTTCTATTGTGGTTCTATAAGTATCATGATTTTATAAATATCACAATTATTTTTTCCCCTAAGATTTTGTTACGGTTCTAATCAAACTCGACATATAATTCCCTCATCCCTCACAAGACGCTGTGCTGCCTGCCAAAGTATGTATAGTTTAGAGAGCACCACCTGTAGGATTATAGAGGAATGGCGACATTTTACCTCCTCTATTGAAGTGTAACGGGGCCAAAATTCCTCAAAGCAAAGTAGCATGTTGAATTTCATAAATTGATCAAAAACAAAAATGCAATAAATATGTTTACATTTTTCTGCATTGCCAAAATTCAGGTATCAAAAATTCAGCATTCAGAATTTTGTCAGCCTGAATTTGTGATGTTGAAAAATAATATAAGATGGTATTTTTAACACCTTTTGAAGTACAATTCAATATATTTTCATTGAATTTTAAATGCATGAATTACATTTTTATTTGAAATATACAACCACACCAATTGCAGTCCTGAAAACTCATCATAAATGCTGTAAGGATTTTTTTCTCATGCAGATCAAATTGCAATGAAGAATCATTTTAATATTTGTTTTATTATAACAGGTTTTTGTTCAGTTCGTGTAATTGAACATGCTATTTTGCTTTAGGGGATTTTTGGCACTTCTATAATCCTCAAATGCAAATATATATCAGTTAAAAAATAATTTAAAGAATATATATTTTGGAGTCAGTGCGGATACATGAATTGCCACACAAAAGCAACACAATACATAACTGAATAATTTTTCTCCCATTTCTACTTTATAAGGCACCTCAGTGGCTGGTTTTTCTCTGTCTACTGGTTATTTGTTCATTGTTTATTCTGTTTATTGTCTACTTATTGTCCACACTTATTAGATATCTGTCCTATTTCCTTGGTGAGTTGGAATACTACTGATTAAAATTCAGGGGTATTTTTGTTTTTATAGTGACAAACATTTTGCACAATTTGTGTGGATTTCATAGAGCACTGAATACAAATGCATGGTGTACACTTTATTAAACCAAAGTTTCATAATTTGTGTACCTCAGCATATTTTACTTCATTTACATGTCTTTTCTGAATATTTGGATTGTTCTTATATGCAAAAATATGAATAATTTTGGTTGTCTAGGAAGAATTATCTGCATTTACATTACTTAGTCTGGAGAAATACGTTTCGTAATACGAAATTTTACATTAGCAACTTGATCTCCAGAACGGATTAAATTCCTATGTTGAGATACCGCTGTAAATACTTACCCCCGTTCATGGTGCGCGATGTTGTCAGTGATCACAATCAAGTGCTAAATTATTCATTAAGCATCATGTGTAGGATAATTTATTTTCCAGCATCAAGAGCCTAGAGATTCCCCTGTATGGTTTCTTTCATTTCATATGTTTTGCAGTTACAGTGTAGAACAAGTAACCATAAAAAAAAACAGACATCAACAAGTACGGCTGTGCAGAGGAACATCCTCACACGACCAACCAACCACATTTGTACACTCTTTACTAGTATTATTTTCTTTAAAAAATAGTGTTTAGTATAGTTAGTAATGAATAAAAGAGGTTTTACATTATGTGATTGTTTTTCTGAGGAACCAGGATTTTAGTTTTGGTGTTTTGGTAAGTAAATGGTTTTCAGTGGTAGTAATCATACTGGTTCATTCAGTGCTCCAAAGCTACACATACAGTACAGTACACAATGTGTATGGGGGACATTTTTTTTACACCAAAGTAAATCATGCAACAAACTCAAATCACGTCAATGCAAATGAGTGTGGGTCAGTGCGATCGAAGAAAACCACCTTCTACTGTCACATATTCACAGAATGGAAAATGGTATAAATGGATATCAAAATGCTGGGGGACAAAATGTGTAGCGATTTGATGGATCGAGTTGATGTGTGATTAACGGTGTTGTACAACTGCATGGTATATACATAGGCTAAAATGAAGATGTTTTATCCTTATATTTCAGCCAATTTAATTCCATATCATTTCATTTTGCACAAGGGCGATAGGAACGGATTATCCGTTCCTACCTGGTTACACGTCCCCCAAAAATACAGTCATGGCATTTACATTAAGTGCTCTTATTTGGTACACCCTGAAACTATTCCACATATATTTTGGATTTGTATGTACACAAGGTACACACAAACCATGACAAGACATTAAGATTTACATAGACCTTTCCTTTTCCATTGCATATGATTACTAATCATATCACAGCAATATATGTTTCTTTTTACATAAAATAAGTTTATTTCACATTCATAAATTTAAAGTAAATAAATGCAAATTTGTATTGATAACTCACCAACTTCCAAAAAAGCAGTCTGCTAGAGTATAAACTTGTTTTCTTTTTTTCACCTTTTTTTTTATAATTTGATTTTGAGGTGTGTATTTATTGTGTGCTTGAGTTATGTTATGATGAACAAGAAGAAGAAGAAGCAGCCATTTTTTTTAATGCCTGACTGAATAACATGATTTGCATTATATAGCCAAAGGGTTGTGGACACCAGACCATCACACCCACATGCACTTGTTGAACTTCCCATTTCAGAATCAGTTCCTACTTTGCTCAGAACCTCCATGCTTCTGCAAAGTCTCTACACTAGATTTTTGAGCGCGGCTACAGGTATTTGTGTTCACTCGGCTACAGGAGCATTAGTGAGGTCAGGGATTGATGTTGGATTAGGAGGCCAGTGTTCTAGTTTATCCCAAAGGTTTTCAGTGTGGTTGAGCTCAGGAATCTATGCTGGACACTCCAGTTCTTGAGGTTGAACCTTGGCGAACCTTGTCAGTTTATGCTGGAGCAGGTTTGGGCCTTTTAGTTTCAGTTAAGAGAAACTGTAATGCTTCCAATGTTGTGGCTACATTTTGGATAATGGCATATATGAATGTGATGGCACAGTATACCATGTATTCCTGTACATACGGCGAATAGTACTCAAGCAGATGTCCTCCGTGTCTACTTGAGTGAAAGCTCAAACGTAGTCACCTTCAGATTATTCACTTTTCGGAAGTACAGCTTCTATTAGCTCCCAGTAACCCTTTGCTGTTAAAAACAGAATTCAGCTTCAAATAACACACCAATATGGTTAGGTAACGCAATGCCATACAGAAATGTAATTAAGTAAAAGTGCCCATGTTTACTGTTTGAGGTAATGGAGTAATAGTAAAAAGTAAGACGACTATTTAAGTAAAGTAAAGATATGAGACGTTTACTTACAGTAAATACAGTAACAAATTAAACTTACCACCCACGAGTGTGAAGTATGAATACAAAAATTTCATTTCATGACAGTATGACTATAATAAATGTGCAAATCACTAATAGCTTCAGAATTTCCATTCTTTAGCATCATTTAAAAACTAAGGTTAGCACTTACAGTATAAAGACAGTAATATGTCTGTTATGTCAGCCCAGTGTGGGTGGTGCACAATAGACGTTTGTTTTTGTTTGATTTTATTGTGTAAATATTTGCGTGTTTTATGAATTATCTGTTTTTTTCTGTTAAACATTTTTACTTAGTAAGATATATATATAAAATTCACAATTGACTCCATGTGTGTGTGTGTGTGTGTGTGTGTGTGTGTGTGTGTGTGTGTGTGTGCCCTGCTATGGATTGTCACCCTATCCAGGGTGTAACCCACCTTGATAAAGTGGGATAGATGTTGAGTGTGCGGACCAGTCAAGTTCTTCATCAAACATATCTTTATAGTTCTTGCACTGGGGAACATTCATGTTGGAATAGGAAAAGAACATTCAGCAAACTGTTGGAGCCCTAGAGTTGTCCAAGATACTGAAGTGTTCAGATTCCCCTGCACTGGTGATAAGCGGCCTGATGGAAACGTTTAAATTAAATAATATAATAATAACAGGTTTGTCTGTATGGTGTATTTAGTTAGTTTCACTTTTTAGATGATTTTCTGTTTTGAGAAAAAAAAAAAACAGCCTGGTCACCACTCAGTACCCATAGGTGGCTCATATCTTAAAGAATGTCAGATGTTTTATTAGTACTTTTTTGTTTTGTTTTTTCGTGGCAGGCTTTTTTTTTTTTTCAATTTATACTCATAAAAGTCAATACAATCGATCAAATAAACAATAACAAAAAAAAGCTAGTAGCAACGCTAGTTAGTTAGCTAGTAGTATATTTTCCATGATCTTCTCTTTTAAGTAGCCAAATAAAATCCAAATAAAACATCTTTGAAACAAAAAGAAAAGTCACTTTCAAAAAAAAAAAAAAAAAAAATTAAGAATTGTGTCCAAAAAGTCTCTGTGTAGGAACACCGCCAAAACAGGTGAAAAACATTTTCAAAAAAAAAAAAAAAAAAACACAGAATGAATATTAAGAATTCTGACCAAAACGTCTCTGTGTAGGAACAGTGCTACAGGTGAAAAAAAAAATCAAACTTATATTTCCTTTTTAAAAAAGTCTTTAAACGGATATCATTTGTGTATTAATTTGCATGTTATTTCTTTTACTTTATTCTTGTTTGATTGCTACTAATTAGTTGGTTAGTTCGATGTTTTTTTCAGATGTGTTGTTAGCAAACAGCCTGGGCGACACTCTGTGCCTGTAGGTGGCGGTAAAGAGCGAATCTATTGTTTGTTAAACGTCTCAAAACGAGGAAGAAGCAGAAGAAAAACGATTCAGTCTTAAGTGAAAGTGACTCGGAATAAAATGAACAATTTGGACAGTGTGAATAGTTTTTTGACAGAGCGATTAATGACAGTCGCTGCAGAAATATTCCAAGTGTTTAAAGACGCGTTTAGTGAATATCAGGGGGAAATAGAGCGAATCAAACACGAGAACCGGTGTCTGAGAGAAGCGCTGGCTGAAATCTACAACAGTGTTCAGGAGCGCTCAGGTACTCACTTATTATTATTAGTATTATTATTATTATTAGTAGTAGTAGTATTATAGTAATGAACAACACGATATAGGATTTAAACATTAATTCTTAAAACTCATAATTAAACTTAAATGTCTTTTATTATAAAATAAGCCTGTGTATATTTTCTCTATAGACATTTTGCTCATGTTTTTCATGACGCTAATAATTAATGATCTCTGATTGTATGCAGAGAAGCACAGTTTAAATCAGAGACCCCTGAATATTGACACCTCCCTTCCACAAGCGAGCCTGGAAGTAGAAGCTAGTCCAAAGAAATCTAATCCACAACAGTCTCAGAATCATCCGCAGACATGCAAGACGAAGCAGGAACATATCGCTCAGGATCTGGAGCCAGATGTGAGTTTTTCAGACCAAACTGGTGTGTCTGATGACAACGAGGACAGCAGCAGCAGCCTACACACCGCCTACTCAGTCACGGTCAAAGTCGAACCCTGTGCATCCCAGTCCCAAGCCGTCTTCTCTGCTGAAGTGAAGAATGAAGCGGAATCCGAGGCTGATCAAGGAACAGACCAACAAGAGCCCTTTTCCTGCACTTATTGCGACCAATCATTCACTGATGTTGCTCAGCTAGCATCACACGTTCGGAGTCACATGGCTGTGTTCACCTGTGAAGTCTGTGGAAAGTCCTTCAAACAGAAAGGAACGCTAAAAACACACATGATCGTGCACCAGAAAGAAAGACCTTTCAGTTGTAGTTATTGTAAAAAGCGGTTCAAGCTGAAAAGTCATCTGAAAGAACATGAGAGGATACACACGGGTGAAAAGCCTTTCAGCTGCCCGGTGTGCAGGATGTGTTTTACTCGCTCCAACCCTATGAAGATACACCTTCGGAATCATCATCGGGAACAGCTATAGCGCAAATACATAGAGCAAAGAATCGCTTGTGGATAAATTTTATTCTGTGTTATTCATCTTTTTTTTCTTTCTTTTATTACTTTGAATGCATTTAATAAGGCACTTCAGTGGCTAGTTCTAATATACTTGTAGTAGGGCTGTCAAGCAATAAAAAATCTATCTAATTAATTAATTTAAATTCCTGGCATAGATCAGTTTTAGCTATGAAAGTAACTCAGATGTAATTGTGATTGATGATCAGCAGTCAGGGCTGGCTTCTATCCCTGGCACCATGAGTTGTATAAGCTTGGACCTCAGTGTTCACTACTAAATGCTTTGAGTTGAGGAGATATTTCAGGCTTGAACTACTCCAATGATACAAAAATCCTATTTTGCAGAAATTGCAGTGTAATCTGCATGGTTATTTAAATGTAAATGTTCAATTCTTGGGGCCAAGCAGCATCTTCTCATCTGCCTCCATCATGCTATAAAGCTACTGTGGAGAGAGCAGTTTTAATGACACACCGGGTCAAAGCGCATCACAGAATGCAATTAATAAAAGTAAATGTTTAAGACGTTTTTTTTTTTCCTCTGTTAATTAATTAATTGAAACTAACGCTTTACTTTGACGACCCTATCTCATAGTTTTGCTGAATCTAACAAAAGTACTTATTATTGTTAGTTTTACATGTCTAACTACTGGTTATTCATTCATTATTCTGATTATTGACTTATCTACTTATTTACTTTGTGAGTCTGAATTCTGCTGATTAAAATACAGGGGTGGTTTTTAAGAGACAGTAGTTTTGCACAATTTGTGTGGATTTTATAGAGAACTGAATCGAAATGCATGGTGTATATATTATTAAACATTAAACCAAGGTATCAGATTTTGAATTTATTATTGTTAGTAATGAATAGATTTATTTTATTGTTTTTCTGTCTGTTAGATGGACTAGGATGTTAGTTCCAGAGTTTTAGTCAGCAAATGATTTTCGGCGGTGGTAATCATAGGTTCATTTAAAGGTTCAGTTTTATTAAAGCAAGTGTTTTGCCATTGTTTAAACCAAAGTAAATCATACAACAAAAGTGAATCAAATATCAGTGCAAATTAGTGTGTTGTAGGAAATAGAATATAATAATGAAAAATTGAAAATAATATAATAGATTAGAATGCTCCCTCATTCTCTATACTGCTTATCCTGTACAGGATCACAATGTGTATGGAGCTGGGGGACATGCAGCTGGGGACTGGGGGCACAAGGTATGATATATCTGGGATAGAGTGCCAGTCTATTGCATGGCACAAGCACTAAAACACTCACTCACACACTATTTATAGATGGTAATTAACGGTAGTACCAGAATCCCCAAAGGAAGTCTGCAGCTAGTACCACCATATATATTCACGTAGTAGTAGAAGTAACAACAATAATAATATGGTTTAAACTGGGCTTCTCTGCGTACAAACTGAGATCATTAATTATTACAGGAAAATAATTTTAAAAAACATGAACAAAACGTCTAAATACGGATTCATTTTGTTACGACAAATACTTAAAAGGTTAATACAAATAAAGTCTGACTAGAATTTTGACGTTCAACACCGTGTGCGCGGCATCTCTTCTCCGACAGGTGGCGGTAAATTACTTACACCGCCCAGCCTTCTACATTTACAACAACAGAAGAAGAAGAAGCAAAGTAGCACTTTTACACGAATCTACACTGGAAACATGGCTCATTTGGAGACGCTGAATTCGTTTTTCTGCGACCGTTTAATGGCTGCTGCGGCAGAAATATATCAAGTAGTTAAGGACACTATTTCTCAGTATCAGGAGGAGATAGACCGCTCCAAACAGGAGAATATTTATCTGAGGAAAATGCTAGCGGAAGTTAGCATCAACACTGGACCAGGTGAATGAACCGCTCAGATTCTCATCCAACCTCGGCAGCGTGTGTGTGTGTGTGTGTGTGTGTTTCAGCAGTTTAGTTATTAATGTGCTCTAGAAGGGGAGTGGTTAATTACAGAGTGACATCCTTCCTTAATAAAAATACTGGGTGACTACGACTTAATAACACGAGAAAACTAGATTAAGTCGTGAACATGGCATAACAATGCGTGAATAATTGTGTTATATAGATATAGTAACTATAATATTAATAATAAAATAATAAGTTGTAGAAGTATTATTTGGCCCTGTACAACTGTGTCGTGTATAAGCATAAAAACAAATCTGGTAATCAAACAATAAGCGCAACAAACTAAAGAATGTATTTTGCTTATACTGTGTTTCACCTCAAACACTAACAAACATCTAACCATTAGAGCAATTAAATTAAATATGTATTTAAATAAATGCAATCTGTATAATAATGAATACATTTAAAAAATTGTAGTCGTTAAAAATGAAAAGCATTTTAGGCATTTTTTTTTTTGCATTTTCTTTTCTTTTTTAAAAATTATATTAAAATTATAATTAATAATATTCATTCATATTTAATCCGTTTAGGAGGCGAGTTCTTAAGGCGAATTTTCGCATTGCAAAATATTTTTCCAGAGGAATTTATTGACTATTGATTGACTTTTCACTGACTCAAACAAGTTTTGAAAGGCTCTGGGTCGTACGCTTAACTTAGTCATTGTTTGGTTCGGCTCAGTTCGTTAACTCGTGTGCTGAAGATGCTTCGTATGCTGAGGCAAATTTCTTGCAAAGTATTTGATCTTAAGACGAAAATTCTTAAGGTGGAGCATTCCTATTCCGGGGTACCACTGTATAGGTCTCAGGCATGTGCAGTATAGTGGGTATATATATATATATATATATATATATATATACAGTATAAATATAAAATGTATGTGTATATATAGTACACACACCAGTTTCAGGGAATCAGTCCGGAAGCATGATGATAGAAAATAGCTGTCTTGTAAAACTGTCCTGATGGAGAATAATCCTAGTTTCGGAAAATCCTCAATAAAATAGTTTACTGTATGATTCAGTGGAAAACAGCTCTGAGACAAACTGGTGTCAAAGATTCTCTTCACGATTTAAAGGCATAGAGACAACACTTACATTTGTATGAAATTAATTTCCTTAGGCGTGATTATGGCTTTTGGCCACATGATGGCAGTGTGGGGAAAGGAGACAGACATTTACATTACACTGTATATTCGTGTCAGTGGCGCGTTAAGATTCACTTTGTCAGTCTTAAGAACAAATCAGACTTACGAACGTACTCCTGGAACTTGTTTGTAAGTAGGAGACCTGTATCCTGTTCCCTCATGGCTATTTATGAATGTCTGTAGCTTTTAAAACATAATAATGCAATAAATTGAATGCATGGAGATAATGCTTTCTCCAAAACTAAAAGTCCAGGGCTTGAGCAGGAATAAGCACTCCTGAGATGTATATGTTACTTGCTTTGCCCCTAGCAGGAGGAGCTGAATCAGGTCTGTCTCCACCCCCTGGACTTCTGGTTCTGCAGCAAGCAGTGTTCAAACGGTCCGCACGTACAGTACAACGAGCACCCTCCAGGATTTTCTGTTGTGTACCAGATTAGTAGGTGTCTTGTTTTTTAATTCTGTTTTCTCTTTGCTGCAGCTCCTGCGGGTGCACAGACCAGCCGGACAGTTCCTTCAGGAGAGCAGAACAGCAATCAAGAAGTGGTGGACTCGGAAAGCTCGCTGATACAAGTGAAGCTGGAGCTTAGTACCCTGCAGGAGGCCGTCGAAGCGCAGCAGCCGGCGAGGGATGCGCCTACGCGCAATGTCTCCACAGACCCTGCTGAGGACGTCACCGTCAAACTCGAGCGCGGTGACACCCAGGCGGTTTGCAGTGACGACTTAACCTCCTGTCCAGCGAACCCTGAAGGTCAGTACGACCCAAACGGCCAGTCTTTCTCTCAAAACGACTTCACCAACCTACCGTTTCACCTGCAAAGTCCGGCCGCGGAAAGACTCTTCCGTTCCAAGGTGCGCCGCAAGCCTCTCAGGAGCGAGGGGAATTCGAAGGGGCGCAAGCTCACGCGCTGCAAAGAGAAAAAACTGCGCTGCGATCTCTGCGGGAAGTGGTACAGCACACCTCACTCTCTGAAAATCCACCTGAGGACGCACACGGGCGAGAGGCCGTTTCCTTGCAAGTTCTGCGTGAAGACCTTCCACCAGAAAGCGCATTTAAAGGAACACGAGAGGACGCACACTGGGGAAAAACCCTACAGCTGTTCAGTGTGTGGGAAACGTTTCAGTCGGGCGCAGCAGGTCAGAGTGCACATACACTACCATCACCAACACCAAGCGGCCACCATTATTAAAAACCAACAGTGTGTGTGATGCGTATTTAAAGATTTGAACAATCGTAAGTTCTTTGACTTTTTTTCTTTGACCTGTGAAAATATTTATATATTGTCTTGACATGCTGAATGACTGTGTGTTTGTGTGTGTGTGTGTGTGTGTGTGTGTGTGTGTGTGTGTGTGTGTGTGTGAGAAAGAGAGAGATAAATGTTATCTTTCTGCTACTAGAATGTGAATTTTATCAGATTTTTCCTTCTGACATGATAAACAAAGAGAGTAGACCTTACTTGTTTTTATTTTTGTTGATACAGTTGAGTGCACAAGTTTGTATACCCTTTTTTATAGTGGCACAACTTTCAAGAAAAAAATCCACCTTGAACAATTTGTATTCTATTATTATTATTAGTACTAGATACTATAGTGTATTTATTAATATTATTATTATTATTATTGATTTTGCATCTGAGCTGATGTTGCTTTTAAATGTCTTTCCTTGACGTGTCTGTTTTTACTTTGATCATCAATGACGTTTGAATTTTTTCTGATGACATCAGAGCCAAACATCTGGCTTCCGAGTTGAACTGGACACTTCAGCCATGTCTCGAACTACAATACATAAACGTGCAATTTGAGACTCAGTGTTTATTTAGTCAGTTGTGGAAACAAACCAGGTGCTTTACTGCCTCCGCTGTTAAAGGATGTGTTCCATTCATTTGTGATGCTGCGCAAAGCAACACACCAAGCGACCACATGGCATCCATCTTGGTAACTTATAAATCAGTCTTTAGTCTTCTACTTCATATAGCTGTGTTGCATCCTGGAACTTTGAGTCCAGCACATACTGGCCTCACTAGAGCGGTGTCATTTAGCCGATGATGCTATTTATTCAGTCTTGTATTGGTTAATATTTCATTGAATAATTGGAATCAATTTCAGAATCGATTCACATTTTGAAAATTATTCAGATGAATATGTATATAAACAGTATATACTGTAGTCTAAAATAGATATAGTCCTTAAAAATATAAAACTGCTTCCACCATCTGCAAATAGTCATATTTTGTGAAAGTATTGTTTCTTCTTCATGTACGTTTTTGGGCGGTTGGTTCAATACGGATACCTGCTGGACCAGAGCCTGGAACGGAAGAGTGTCAAAAAAAAAAGAAAAAGAAAAAGATCACTACTTTATAGAAGGCATGACATTTAAACAATCCAAAACATAATTTGCACAACATTTTAATGCTTATTAGATATGTTTTAGAAGTTTTATTTAATAGTTTAGTTTAGTAATTGTATTTAATAATTAAAAATACAAGAAATATGGCAGGTTGAAATAAACTTTAATGCTGTTGAATCAAATTGAAAACCACAACGCCCAAAAATGGAATCAAATCAATAGGGATGGGAATCACCAGTCACCCCATACCCCCGATCTGATATTACCCAGATACCTAGGTACCGATTCGCAATCGAATATTGCGATTTTGTACGTATCACACTTTTATTTTGTTATATTTAAAAACCTTAAAAAAGTCAAAGTTTTATACTTTAGCTTTATTCAACAGTTCCAGAACTGGATTGAACATGAGTGATTAAATGTAGCCTGTTCCTTATAGCATTAGTTTTCTTACTTAAAAACCAACTGCAGCATTTAAACAATACAAACTAACTTCCCATACAAGAGTTTAACATTTAAATCATGTCATCCTCCATAACTATTACATCTAAACAAACATGACAAATAGTTCATACGGGATCCCCGTTTTTTTCCTCTCATCTCCACAAATCAACAGTCCGTCTGTGATTTACAGCTCTAGTCCTCGCGACGTCTACATTGGATTTCTTCAGTGGGAAAAGGTTTGTGGGAAAAGCAAGTGTGGTGTGCTTTTGATTTTAGGAGTTAACAGCAAAACCTCAAGTTATCAATTATTATGTTGAATAATTTTCTCTGTTAAACAGAGACACCAAAAAAAACAAACTCAAAAAGCACCAGAATCACTAATTATTTCAGAGATATTTCCAATAACCCTGTGTTACTTTAAATGTGTCCGAGTGTTACCTGAGCACTATGATAACTTGCCTTATGTTATGATTATTGTCTTGTTGCAGGATATACCAGTGTTTGATTGAAGTCATAATATGATTCAGTAACGAATAAAGAGATGCAAAATTTTGCTCCCAACTGTATAGTTAGGCATGCAATGTTGAGAAGGAAATAATTTATATGAAAGCTAAATAATCATTACAGTTTGAGTCCTAAAACAGTGTTTTTTTTGTTTGTTTGTTTGTTTTTAGGTCTTGCATACCATAATTTTGTAAATCACATTCGTTCTGGTTGATAATTTTGTGAAATACAAAATAAACTCAACGTTCAAGGTCTGCACTGCATTGTGGTCTGCTGTTGTCCTCATTCATCTCTGACATATCACAGGCTTTTGTCATCTTTACATTCTTTCGGAAATGTATAGATGGTTATATTCATACAACAGACTGATTGAGGATTCTACGTGAACGCAGCACAGTGCTAAATGTTTCTACCTTACTGCTTAAAGGAGAGTTTAGAGTTAAACAATGATTTGGGGTGGGGGTGGTGGGTTGGGGGAGAAAATGTCTGAGTGTCTCCTCTTTAAGAAGATAGTCCGGTCTGATGGTTATTTTTCATCCGCACAAGTGGTCCATAAAGGACTATACTATAAAATCAAACGGAAGCAAGGTGCAAGATATCAATTTAGCATCCTGACTGATTTATGATTATATCTGAAGTAATTTGATAAAATTCTGACACCATGTAAAAGAGATATTTTTGTCTTTAGCCTCTGATTTCATCAACTAGCCTTATGCTTATTTATATTCATCTCTGATTCTCTATGCTTAATATAATTTACTGAACATGTTATATTTCTCATTCCTTTGTCTCAGTATGGTGCACCAACAACAACAGAATCGAAACACTGGATTCTCAGCCATGCAGAGACTCAAGAGTTTCAGAAGGCCTGGAAATGATGCAGAGTTTGCTTTGCTTCTGCTTAAGAAGAAATGATCTTGTTCTAGAGTTTTGTTGAATAAAACAAAACAAGGTCTGTTTGTGCATTAAAAAAAATGTTTAAAGTTTAGATGACAATAATAATAATGGTAGCAGAATGTCTTTGTAGTTAGCACATTGCATCACCAGGGTCTGGTCTCACCTCGGGGGCTGTGTACATGGAGTTTCCATGTTCTCCCCACGCTTAGTGGGTATCCTTTAGGTACAGTACTCGGGTTTCCGCCCACAGTCCAAATACATGCAGATTATGTTAATTGGCATTTCCAAATTGCCTGTAGTGTGTAAATGAGTGTGTGTCTTGTGATGGACTGGCACCCCATCCACGGTGTTCCCTGCTTCGTGCCCTAAGTCTCCTGGGATAGACTGCAGGCTCCCTGCGACCCTGTTTATGGGATAAAGTACTACAGAAGATGAGAGAGTAAATACAAATGCACCCACTCTTTGTAGATTTTTATCTGTAAAAAGTTTAGAGAACTGTTCATAATTGTGTGCCACTTCATGTTAGTCTATCACATAAAATCCCAATAAAAAACATTTACATTTGTGGTTGTAACATGACAAAATGTAGAAAGTTTCAAGGGGTGTGTATACTTTTGCATGGCACTGTATGAGAAGGACAGAGCGGGTAGGACAGTTTGGGAACAAGGTCAGAGAGACCAGATTAAGATGGTTTGGATGTGGTTAGGGAGGACATGCAGGAGGTTGGAGTGACAAGGGAAGATGAAAGACAGTTAGATGGAGTTAGCTGTGGAAGTTCTTTCCTGTCAATCTGCTGTTTCACACTCCAGTCCTGCAGGTGGCGGTAGTGCACTATAAACTGGCTGCCACAAGAGAGGAAGAAGATGATCCATGGCTCTGTACGTAAAACAAACCCTGAGGCTATTTCGACATGGCGTCTCTTACTCAAAAACGACAGATAGACTCGCTGAATGCTTTTATTCACCAGCGCTTGACGAACATCGCAGGAGAAATATGTCAGATTTTCCAGGAGACTCTGACTGCGTACCAGGAGGAAATAAACCAGTCGAAACAGGAAAACGATTACCTGAGGAAAATGCTGAGTGAAATCACAGTCGACAGAACGGACAGGCTAGGTGTGTAGCTAGTTTACTAATATCTGAATAACGCACGGCATTATCTTAGCAAAGACACTTAATAAAAGAATGGTACATAAAATGTTTCCCAACATTTAAGTTTCTGTCACTGAGCTTTAGATAGCGGTTAAGAAAGGGCTGTGTCGCAATGTTGTCAATAAGCGTAATGCCGTGTTCAAGTGCTCCCTCAATTTCATAAAGTAACGTTGCAAACAGCCGCTTATATTATGCAGGGATATATTGCATGTTGGATATTAATTCCTTTAATAGACATTTCAGTCCATAATTCTTAACATAAATATTTTTAAAAAATACTTAAACTACTTCACATTAACAATTTATTTGATTTCATATCATAATTGCCTCCCCAATTGGGAAACGCTGAAATTGAGGGAACACGTGAAGGCAGCATAAAAATCTCTGCTCTTATTTTGTCATTATGATATCATTATACATATGAATGTATGTACAGTATGTGTGTTAGAGATGGAAATCTCCAATCACCAGACTCGCTTAACATTGCGATTCTATAAGTATCATGATTTTATAAATATCCCGCTACGATATTACATTTCTCTTGATGTTGATACAATTTTAAACCTTTGAAAAAGTTTGAGTAATTAATATAACCTGTTCCTTATAACATTAGTTTTCTCACAAATGATTCACTCCTACTACACAGGATGAAAACGTGTGAATAGTTCATTGTGCGCCACCTGTCTGATTATAAAGCAACAATTACATTTAAACTCAAACAACTCCAAAATGTCAAAATTCACTTTGTGAGCCTTGAACGCACAGGTGGAGTGACTGCGAGCACACCAGGTTCTAATGCACGTGGTTTTCGACTAATTTGCACCCGCAGTTTTTTGAGACTGGTGCAAGCCTGTATAATAAATGGATTTGAGACTAATTTGCGCAAAGATTTTGGACAAAAACTTGGATTAGACACTTTTAAAGAGTGCAATTGTTGATAATGTAACGCCAGAAAATGTGTTTGTGTTGCACCGCTCGGTACAGCATCATGGAGATCTGATCACCAGACACAACCAAACAAACTGAAAACCAGCCAAATCTGGTCACTGGCCGATCGACCGGTTCATCTCTATTATAAATGTCAAATTTTTTGTAAAATTTTGGAGTCGAAACATAAATCGCCACACAAAAGAATTCTGGTTCATAAATTAATCTTTTTTTTTTCTTCCCCCATATCAAATGTATACTCACTTGTTTTTTATTTGTACCACTGATATGACTTGAAAGGATATCTTTACAAAAACAGCAATCAGTGAGCTATTTTTGTTTGTTTTTTTTAACAGAAATCACTTAGCTCCTCGTCTCATGAATCATGTCTAGACAAAAAATTTTAGGAAGTCTTGCAGCTGCAAATAAAAAAAAACTTGTAACCTTTTGGTAGTTAATCTGTACAAATCAGTTTTCATTTGTCATGTTTTTACAGAGTCCAGCCAATCCGATGGATTTCCTCCAGTGAAGGAAAACTCCAGCCAAGCACAGATGGACTCCGAGACGTCAGTAATACAAGTGAAACTGGAGCTTAGTACCACACAGCAGGATCTTGAACTACCAAAACAATCGTGTCCCAGTCTTGCTTGCAGTCCTGAACGTTCTGACGTAGCGGAAGAATCGCATTATGATATCTCAGGTAAAAGATACAGGTGCCTGTGTACTGTACATCCATACCCACTCAGAGCTGCGTGAGTTACGATTGACTCCAGCAGAAACCTGACCTCGCTTCTTTTCCTGAGTTTTTTTTTTCCTCCATGCATCATGTACATTTGAAAACTTCATAACGTGCTAATTTCCAAAGTTTGTGTTAATTGCTTTCCATCTGATGTGCTAGAGAAAATGCACTGTAAAGCATACAAAATATTTAAGATAAATACAAAATGACTCATTTTGCTGTACATTATGTAGAGAGAATTATTATCAGCTGTACGTAGTCAAATATTTCTTTATGAAACTTCACGCTTAGTTGCTTAGCTTTTAAAGACCGAGATCACTATTCTATTATTATTTTTTTTTTTTATTCAGCAAAAATAAATAATATTTTAATTTAAATAAATAATAGAGTACCACACAGTATGAAGTTTTTAACAATTATGCTTTTTGGTTACGGACCAGCGGATCATTTCCATGAAAAAACAAAGAACAGTATAAATAATATTTCTGGGTTTCTAGGGCAGTGGTGGTTCAGCTGGTTGAGGTTATGGGTAGCTGATCAGAAAGGGAGGTTCGAGCCCCGCAACCACTGGGCTGCCACTGTTGGGTTTTTGTAAAAATCCTTACTGCAACATCTGGCAAAAAAACCTGTGCCAGATCTTGTGGATCAAATGATTTAATGTGCTGACCAAAGACCAGCACATTTTTTTTTTTTTGTGGCTTGAATGTTGAGGCTACTCTCAACTATCTTTAATATTTAAAATAATTCATGTAATAAATTCAGATCTATAAAAACAGCCAGTGTGTCTCAGATTTATGATTATTTTCTTATTCATTCAAGAATAGGATTGAATAAGTGTTTGTTTAAGAAAGTGTCAGGGATCAAATATCTGCTCAGATTGGAGCGACTGACCTCAGCAGTGCTGACCGTGTCGACAAAACCTGTTTCAATCCATATCACCATGACAACAATTAAACAAATGTTGACATAGAGGAAACGTTTTATCCTCATCACCAAAAAAAAAAAAACTGTACATAGTTTTGTGTTCACAAAGTCGGTGCAAAGAAAAAGCATGGAAGAAAAAGAAGCATGGAAGTTCACATGTTGCATACTTTCCCCTTCAGTGAACTGACCGGTTGTTTTTATTTAAGCAAATTTTATTCATGTTTAGTCTGACTGCTGTCGTAACTTAAAAAAAAGAATCAATTACAGCATTAACGGAGCAGGATTTGTTTAGCTATAGATATTGGAGATGAGAGACAGTTAATGCAGCAAGTAGTGATCGATGGCCTTTAGGGATTATTTGGATGAAGTCGTCCTCATTCTTTATTAAATAATTTGATATATACTCTTTACATATCTTTAAAAAAAACTGTTTTTGACATATTCTATTTTTCTGACAGATGACCAGCAAAGTCACACTGATTCTGTTAAGCAGCCGAACTTCAACCAGGAGCCAAAACACTGCGAACCCCCACAAATACTTGTGAAGCTGGAACCTTTGACCGGCCATGAGAAAGAGCAATTGAATAATGCTTCTTCGTTCGGTTCCTCCCCTGTGAGGTCCGCATGTCGACAGGTGCAACCTCACTCATTCTCTGTTAAAACAGTAAATATCCCAGCAAAAAAAAGTCACTGTTCCACCACAGCCCCGACCATGGCGGTCTCAAGCAAACCAGAAATGTGGAACCGTACGGGATCCTCGTCCGATATCCCACACACACCTGGGAAAAGTGAAACGCGGTTCGAGCCTTCTATAAAAGACGAGCCCTTTTCCCAGCACGCTCCTCAACACGAGAAACCGCCGAATGACTTTTCTCGTCTGAAAAGGTCCGGCAGGCCACTTTACTGCGACGTGTGCAGGAAGACTTTCCAAAACGAATGGCATTTGAAAAGGCACATGCTGAAGCACCAGAACAAGAGGCCGAACTGCTGCGAGCTGTGCGGGAAGTGCTATAGTACGCCGCACGTGCTGAAAATCCACCTGCGGACTCACACGGGAGAGAGACCGTACCACTGCAAGTTCTGTGAAAAGACGTTCAGTCAGATAGGTCACATGAAAGGGCACGAAAGGATACACACTGGAGAAAAAATCTACAGCTGCTCAGCATGCGGGAAACGTTTCACTTGGCTGGGTCAAGCCAAAGACCACATCCGGAGCCATCCTGGTCAGCTGGCGAGAGTGCAACGAAAAATCAGTCGGTGATTTTAAAATGTACAGGAGACGTAGCACTGATTTAAACTTCATTATTTTGAAAATTATGAGCGAGGGAGAGAGACACCTACTTGCACATCTAAGGAAGAGAATCCCTCTATGGATTTATATAAAAACAATATGTGTTATATAAAAACAATGTGTGTTATAACTGTTATAAGAAAATAAATCAACAGCAACGTGTTGTGGTGGAGCAGAGCTACGGTCACCATCCTGAAGCTGATGATTTTCTCCGTAGTTACTTGTCCTACAGCATTTTATTCCTCATTTTACCACAGCAGTTATGTTTTTGTTATAATGTATTAGTTATCATGTCAGACGTATTGTTAATTCCTGTAGTGATGATTTTACACTACAGCTGATGTTGCAGATCTTCAAGACTAAACAGAAAGACTAAATTGGTTTAGTAAAAAAAAGGTCAGACTTTATTGTTTGCCTCCCACAGATTTCTATTGACAGAAAAGTGACTTGTCGGTTCTACGTCCTTTAGTCTGTGTCCATTATATAACATGTTTATCATGATTAAGGTTGTACCACTTTGTTAAAAACTCTGTGAGGAATTAAGGAATGAAAAGTGAGAGAGGATTTAAGAGAAATTTTTATTTATATTTATTAAAATGTCATGTAAGCCTATGCTGTAACCTTTCCATTTCCTCCAAAGAATAAAGTCCTACAAGTGATGTAGTAATATTTATAATAATAATAAGAAGAAGAAGAAATATTTAGGTCAAAAATAGAATTTTGTATTGCTGAAAACGCAGCGTCCCTCTTTATACCTGTGAACCTTGTTACTTCAGTGTGTAACATTCCTCTTATGTATGTGCTATGCTCGGTGTCAGTTGATCCACCGGTGAAAGTCTTCGATGAGTGAGAAATTGATGCATCATATTTTGCACTTTTTTATTATGATGGTTTTTTTAAGGGTTTCCTCCTGTACTCATTTTCCAGTTTTCATATCAAGCATGTTTAAAGATAGTAAAAAGATGGTAGAAGCAATGCATATGCATATTGGCACTGACCGAAACCACCAATCTCTCACAGACTGTATTTCTTACTTGTTAAAAATATTCACGTTAATATATATTTTTGGAGTAGAGAATGATTTGCTGTTGTTTAGGGATTTGAGATCTTCAGGCCCTCCTTCTCGTGTCCTACCGTGAATGAACAGCGCTAACCTGACCGGATCACTGAGACCCTAAAGCTGATCGACTCTACAGCCACAAATGTTCTACTTTTCAACGTGTCCGGTTGGTGAAATGTGTTTGCTGTTACGGCACTTTAAAAAATATATATATTTTAAAGCATTAATGCAAGAATCCAGTGCAATTTCTCATAGCGACTGTCAAATTGTCAACACTAAACGTACGATCATATGAACTTTAAATGAATGCAATGCCAAAATAGTTTGCAAGTTTAACACACATTTTTTTTTTTCATTAAGAAGATGATGATAATAAAGTTTATTTTCCTTATAAACTTTAAACTGTCTATTTGCTTTTTTCTCTCTCTCTTTGCATGCATTTTTAAATACTCCTGAACCATGCCTAACACTATGCCAGAATCAGCAAGTGAGAAATACTACTACTGCATGCTTCATCCTGTGCTCCATATGCTGTTTTCTTAATGTAGATATCAGTCAAGCATCTTTTCACTTCTACAGTGAAAGCAATGGTGCTTCGATCGGTTTCCCATGCTTCATTAGATAAAGGAATACTAAACGAATGACCAGCTTGATTACTACAGGGAGAACACGCAAAAGTTAAATGGAGTAAATCCTCCATTGTTCTAATTGACGTGCTATTAACAGGCTATTAACATTATTAAATTTTTCTAATAAAAGAACAATATGAAAGAACAAAATTTAATATGACAAAACAAGAATTCTGGACGATACTGGGAGAAAATGCACAAATACATTTTAGGTAAAATATTCATGCGTTCCTGTCTATGAAGGAACATTAAAAAAATAATAGCATCTTGTTTTAGAAACTAAAAGACAGCTTGTTATGAGATAAATGTTGGCTATAAACCATGTTCTTGCTCTTACTGTACACCCAACAAGGTTTCTGTTAAACGCTACAGTAGATGTAAACTGTCAAAGTTTATTTCGTCCCCGGATGTCAGTGAGAAGTGCAGATACAATTAGCATGCTGTATATACAGTGCACTGCCTGTAGATAAAATCTGGAAGGATAGAACTGAACCATCAACTCTTTGGAACGAAAGTGGAAAACTAAATCAAGCATAGTTGAGCTCAGTGTTGTACAGTATTACCACTGGACAATTTTATTGCACAAAGATTAGTGCAAAAGAAAAGGAAAAAGTACAGTATACTTGATCATAATTCTAACAAAATATAAGTTAGTTTAAAAATGTGTTTATAAGTTAGAAAAGCTATCCTTGGTGTGCTTGCCCTTAAATAGGATAAGTGGTATGGAAAACGGCAGAAGATACTCATTATCATCTATAGTATACCGCTTGACCTGTATACAGGGACGCAGGGGGCCTGGAGTCTCAGGAGACTTTGGCCACAAAGCGGGGTACACCCTGGACAGGGTTCCACTCTATCGCAAGACAGACACACACACACACACACTTTTGGTCCGAATCGGTCGTTCTTTTGTCACATGACTCCCATAGACGCTATGCATTGCAAAATATCAGAATTGAAAGGTTCTTCTCAAAGAGTCTTCAAGTCCTAGTCGCTTTTTTTTTTTTGGTCACGTGACTCCCATAGACGCTATGCATTGCAAAATATCAGAATTGAAAGGTTCTTCTCAAAGAGTCTTCAAGTCCTAGTCGCTTTTTTTTTTTTGGTCACGTGACTCCCATAGACGCTATGCAGTGCAATGGATTCAAAAGAACGAACGACTCGGACTAGAAGATATGGTGATGGTGAGCTGCTCATTCTGTTTATCATAATATGTCTTTAGCTGCACAGTAATATTCTTATTAATTGAACTACAGCCGAGATGTGTGTATGTAGACGTGTTGGGAGTCTGTTTATTGAAAATGTAACATTTTATTTTATTTCTGATCAAAAGAACGAAATGAACTAAATCACTACAAAAATGATTCGTTCATTCTGATGAACGAGTTGCAAAGAACCGAGTCACTAAAATGATTCAAACTTCCCATCACTACTAACCACCGTGCCGCCGTGTAAAATACTCAACCTTACAAAATAGATTTTTTGCTATTAATTTATAAGTTAGGGTGTACAGCGTTCTGATGTACAGAAATAACATCGACATGTACATAAGACTTCAACCTGAAATAATAACAATATCATTTATTACATTAAAGCTGATTTTCAGCTTTAACCTTTTAACTATTTCTACAAACTCTTTTTCCATCAACGACGGATACCTATCTCAGCAAATAATTAAAATGCTTTTTCGTGCATTTTTGTGACGGAATATCCAGCTGTGTTCTCCCACCACTGGGTGGCAGTAATGCACCAGCTGAAGCGTTGTTTTTCCGCAAGCTGTAAATGAATAAGACACTGTACGTTTGAGAGCTGTGTTTTTTTTGTTGTTGCCGAAAACAAGCAAACAAACAAATAAATAAACATGGCAAAGTTTGAGTATTTACATGCGTTTTTTACCGAGCGTCTGTTAGCGGTTGCGGGAGAATTATTTCAGGTGGTTACAGACATTATTACTGAGTATCAAGAAGAAACAGACCGGACCAGACAGGAAAACGTCTTCCTGAGGAAAATGCTAACAGCAGAGCGGCTGTCTAACGGACGAGGTGAGGGGTCAATACACTGCGCGCGAGGGCGCGAACGCACCCACACTGCATCCTGTGTAGTGCCCTAGGTAGTGTTAAAGACTGGTGTGAAGTCTGGTGTTGGGTTTGTTTCTACACCATCCGATTTGAGTCTTGACTAGACAGCACAGTTTACAACAGGATAACAAACAACTACAGTATATAACCTAAAACACACACACACACACACACACACACTGCTGTTATTAATAAAGTCATCATGATTGTTGGGCAAGTCAGTGCTTAGCTTCAAAAGTGCCTAGTTTGAAGAATCAAAAATATAAAATATATTCTGGGTTACTAAACATGAATAAATAAATTAGTAATAAGTAAATAATAAAATATTGAATAAGAAGTGTTTTTTGACTTGCATTGTGTGTCTGAAACATTTCTTCCTGACATTTTGAAGAGATAACAGAAACCGGGAGTAAGACTTTCATAACACAATGCAACAAAACTTTGACTTTTTCTTGTCTTTGGTCTGAAAGTGTTATTTCCTCCTTGTATCTGCATAGAAAAGTAAAACTAAACAAAACAACAACAAAAACTAGTTCTGCTTTTTTTTTTTTTGACCTAACAGTTTTTGAAACTCTTATAAACAGTTTTAAAATTCCAGTTAAATTCAGCGGTAAGCTGAATTTATATAATTTTTAGAAGTTTTTAGGAGTTTTCAGAATTGTCCTGAACTTTCTGGAACGTTTGACAACATTTATAGAATATTCCAGAAGTTTCTGGAATTTTCGATGACTTGTTAGAACATTCCAGAAGCTTTCAGAATATTTCTAGAACGTATTTAAACATTAAAGAGCTTTTTAGAATTTTCTTGAATTTCTAATAACTTTATAGAACTTTATTGAACTTTATTGAAGTTTATACCCATTTTACAATGTTTCTAGGTGTACGCTAAAAAATGTCACATTGTGTATGTCAAGCTCTTCTTAAAGGTGACTTGATGTTATTGAAAGTATGACCACAGATTTAAACTATATTTTACATGCACTTATTTGATTCCGAACAGATGGTTTGACTAATCAAGCGGTTTCTGAGGAGCTCCCAAACATCTCTTGTGGACCGCTGGATTCAAGTTCTTCAGTAATGCAAGTAAAAGTTGAGCTATCTACAACAAAAAAGGACCCGGTGCCACTGGACCCAATGAGTGAGCCTTCAATTGCAACTTCACCGCACCATTTCTCAGAAAAGACTACTCATGAGGAATTAGATGATGATTGTCTCCAAAACAACTCAGAGGTCAAGATCAAATCAGAGCCAAGGGATTCACAGATCATCATATCTGATGACTCGAACCCTGCCACACAAACTGAAAGCATAACGGACTATAATCTGATGAGTTTAAGAGACGATCAAGACGATCCCGACCCCTGTACGCATGACGCACTGCACAGTGAGATAACTGATAAAATAGTTTACTGCCAATATTGTGGAAAGCCTTTCGGAAACCGCGGACAGCTGAAAAGGCATTTGGTCGTGCACCAGAAAGACAGGCCAAGGCCGTATCGCTGTGACTTGTGCGGGAAGAGCTACTCCTATGCACAAGTGCTTGAGGTCCACCGTAGGACTCATACAGGGGAAAGGCCATATCACTGTAAATTTTGTGGGAGACGTTTTAATCAGAAGGGTCACTTAAAGGAGCATGAAAGAATTCACACTGGCGAGAAACCTTTCGGCTGCCCGATTTGTGGGAAACGATTCATTCAGTCTAGTCAAGTCAGAAAACATATCAGTTACCACCATCCTCCAGTACAACTATCATAAAAGCAATAAGGTTTAGCAATAAGGTTTTAATAAAGCAAATTAAGGGTTAGTGTATTAAACTGTTTTATGCTGTGTTCAAGCGACAAGGCCTGTGAGTGGAGCCTTCATATGCAAAGGAAAAACAAAACCTTGGGTTTGCTGAAAGTATACCAGGTTCACCATTTTCACCTTTATTGAGTAACCTAGCCTGTTGACTTTTTTTGTGTGTATGTAGTGGTCAAGGTTTTATATGTGAGATATTTTATTATTTATTTATATTTTATTTAATTCATTAACCATGTAAAGATTCCCCATATATCACATTCTTAGTGCGTTTGGTGTCTTCTTACAATGCAAGAATTCAGATTATAGACATCAGTTTATATGGAAATAAAGGTTAGACTTCCAGCCTGTCAGAATTGCTTTAAACAAGTTTACCTCTGTCATGTCCATCGTGCCTTTGCTTTTTGTATATGAAATTTAATGAAAGGCTTTTTGCTTATAGTGATGGTTTATCTTGAATCAATTAAGATGACAACAAATTTTAGTTTTAGTTTGTGTACTGTTTTTATTTGTGCGTAATTCTAATTACGGGTGAAAATCAAAAGCCCTGTAAAAAAAAAATAAAAAATTGTGTGGGGGGATATTTGAATACATGGACACGTTTAATTTGGACACTGGATGAGAGTAAGGGTATAAAATACGAAGTTGTCAAAACTACTGAGTGATCTTGATTTTGTAGAAGATTTTTTAAATTAATAAAGACAACAGAGAGGTTGTTTCCTCCTAAATAATAATAATCCACAGAAAAAAAAGAGAATTAGCTGTTGTAAAATAGTAACTTATCCTCCATGTGATGTCTTATATTTTTTAAATTAGATTATTTAATTTTATCTCATTCTAACACCACAGCAATCCTGATTTCCCCTGTGTATTTGTTCAGAAGGTATTGATTTATTTTCTATATCACCAGTTCTGATTTTAGTTGCTGCTGTAAGCTAAACATGTGTTTTTAATAGATAATTAATCATAGAGCTACATTAATACACGTATTACTAAGGATGGGAATCACCGTATTATCACGGTTACCTACTGTAGTTGCCGATTTGATTAATATTGTAATTCGGTATGTATCGAAAATTTCAATAATATATTATTAATATCTAATATAATTTTGTTCAAATTTTGTTACATTTTATGACCTGGAGCCTTAAAAATATTAATAATTCAAAAGTTTTATACCTTTGTATTATTTAACAGCTTTACAACTGAATTGAACATGAGTAACTATATGTAACCCATTCCTTATTAGGGCCCAAGCACTGACATCAGCCCTCATAGTGTGTGAAGTGCCCTCTTGTTTTCCTAAGGATTTATTTTTTTCCACCCTTTTGGATTTTCGGGGGTCTTAAACATGCTCAAAAACTCATGAAACTTGGCAGAAAGGTTGGAATCTGCTTCCATCAGGATGCCTGAGAGTCTCATGGCCCGGGGCACCCACGGGCCTCCACACGAGATTTTCCTGCCTAGCTCATACACACTCATCGAGCCAAACAACTTTTCCACTGCTTTCCTGGGCTAAACTCAACAGGAGGCCGGTTATTTTGGGTCGTTTGCAAAAATGCACCCGATGGATTTTGATATACTCCTCCTAGGGAAATTATACAATCGCTACCAAACTGGGCCAAAGAGATCTAAAGACATTGAGGATGCAAAATTGCGGATGGATTTTCAATATTTCAAACAGGTCAGCCGTGCTAATGTCTTAAATGTACGCTGAAAAATTATTAATAACTTTCTGTGTGGCATTATATTGAGTGACATTATATTCAGTGACACTTTCTGTGACATCACGTTCAGTGACATCACATTCAGGAACATCATAGTGTGAGGCTTTTCTTCCAGCACCTGCGGCCTATTGTACACACACAAAGACATCTCACACGCTAACACGCACATCACTAATGTTAATACACACAGACTCAAACCATACACACAAACAAGCACAAACACAAGCACATTTACTCGTCACACACAGACTGACACATCTACACGTCACACACCTCTCTCCCTCACTCTCACTCACACTAATCCTTACACACTAATGCACGCACACACACACACGCATGCATCACACACATACATACACCCATATTACAAATGTTTACACTCACGCACACACACACTAATGCACTCAACAAATATTTACGGCCCAAACTGACATTAGCCCTATATAGTGTGTGACGTGTGCAGGTTGTGAGGTGCAACCGAGTGGTGATGGCTTTTTCTAGGTCTTAACACACTCAAATAACACATGTTGTGCGGTGCGTCCGGGGTGGGAATGGCACAAGGAGCTTGGGCCCGTCATCGTTGCTTGCAACTATATTTAGATTTGTTTTTTCACATAAAAACCAAGCGCAGCATTTAAATAATACAAACTAACTTAAAATACAAGAATTTAACTTAGTTATACAAAAATCTACAATTATTGCTGAGCAGCATGTCTCTGTCATACTTATCTACTGTATGTAAATAAAAGAAAGGTTTAGTCTGAAAGGTTTAGTTAGAACTTGCTCTTTCAATGATATCTTTACATTTCATACACTGGAGGTCTCAGAAATTTTTCTGTCTTTGCCTTTATGTTTATTTCTGTATATCTGTCCCGCCGATTTTGTCACATTATCATGAAAAACTGGTTGGACAAAATTTCATGACCCCTTTAATTTCCTGAAGTTATAGTAAATTTACATCATAAATAAAATCCAATTTTATGGCAGTTTGTCATAGAATCTAGCCCCCTTATTTTTGACAAATTCAGCACTTTTTTCCCCTCAAGGTGGGTATAGCTATATGCATCGCTTAACAGAGACAACCAACGCGATAGTTTATCAATATGCGGCTCACACAGAAACGACTGTGTTTAATGATCTCCTTACGTTTTGTACATTGGAGGACCCGTAACACAGCATGACTTACTCCAAAATAAGGAAAGTAGACTACGAAAAGCAAATCTTTAAAGATGGAAGTTTGTTTCATATGTTCGGTGGTGCTAATACAAATAGTAATGTGAAGAGCCACTATGGGATAAAACACGGGTCAATTTATGAATAGTTATGTGCTGGATTTAATAATCTACTACTACACCTTGCTAAATGTAAACGAACACCTGCACCAATAGATATTAATTAGAAAAGTTAAACTGAATATTTGTATTGGGTTTACTCAATATTTTCACAGCTGAAGTGGTATAAATGCATTTTAACGTACTGTAGTCGAATAGTCCGAAACTATCTTTAGCTTTCTCGATTTCTCATTTGTGATTAACTCGGCGATTTTTGAACAGGGAATGTATTTGCATGTATCCAGTATCTCAAATATTTCATTTCCAATTTGAGTCAATTGTTGTTCATATAGTATGAACAACAATACTGAATATCTTTCAGTCTAGTTCTGTGCATATGCATGTGGAAGACTGCTGGCATGACAGTTGGTCAAAAGATGCCGTCCTCTAAATAAATTTTGCATTTCATTTTGAAATCAGGTCACAGAGTCTGGAGGAAGAGAGGAGAGGCACAGAATCAATTCAAGACGTAGCTTGATGTCCAGTGTGAAGTTTCCACCGTCAGTGATGATTTTGGTGGGCTCATCTGCTGGTGTTGGTCCACTATGTTTATGAAGTCTAAAGCCAATGGCAGTCTATCAGGAGATTTTAGAGAACTTCGTCTGGTGATAAGTGTTATGGAGAAGCCGATTTCCTTTTCCAGAAGTATTTAATACCTGCCTACAGGTAAACTACTGCTAACTTCCATTCATCTGCCTAGGAACCTCTGTAGTCCAACTAGGGACCATTGAGGCCAATGGTGATCAGTGTACAGTATTTATTCCCATCTGGTACGACTGTGGTAGGACCTACGGTTAACATTCACACACTACGGGAAATTTGGGAATGTCAGTTAGCCTTTCTGTGGGAGGAAGCCGGAGTACCTGGAGAAAACCCACCAAGCTTGAGGAGAAAATACGAACTCCATGCTCGCAGACCCAATGCAGGAATCGAACCCGGCCACCTCTCGACACTATTCAGGCAGTAGATACATGTTAATCACTTGGCGCAACCAATGCACTGAAAACACTATTTTTCTGAGGTAAAAATGACTGAGGAAAATTTTAGCATTAGCTATGAGAAGCAAACACCAGGTAGTCTCTATTTATTTAAACACAAGTGTTTCAGTAAGGGTAAAGTTTTTCCATGTAAGCCTTTTAAAGTGTTTTTATGTCTTTTTTTTATTTTAGCTGTCAGAATAAAAACAAGTCAGAATAAAAGCAACTAAGAAGCTTATTCTAAGCTAATGTTATGGGAAATAATTAAGATCCTCAAATTAATATCTCCAAGTATTTATTCATTATTTAATACGTCAGGGTTTTACGATGTTTAACTTCTACAACTTCTGTCTCAATATTTCCACCTCTTCACTTTTTTTCTCTATATAACTTCAGCCTGTCATGCTGATTCTCCAGAGCAGCAGAATTTCACTCAGGCCTTGGATTCAATGACCTCAAGCTCAGTTCTCTAGAACACGAACATCTAACAGCTGGTTTATTTTCCCTAACTGGAAAGAATGTCCACAACTAGGAGTTTTCCCCAGCTGTTGTTGAGAATGAGGACGGTTTACACATGAACCAACTGACACTAGTCAAATTAAGAGACTCGTGACGCACAGCCCTTCCGCTCAGACACTGCGTACTCGTCTTTCAGGCCAAATTATGATCTGGTGAGAAATGTTAACAAAAGAGTGTGCCCTTGTTCCCTTTGCAAAGAAACATTTGTTGACCATCATTTGACCTTCTACGGGAGAGTCACGCTGACAAAATTCACTGTTTGAATTCGAGGTTTGAATTACATAAGCCTTTTGTAGATTGTGAGTAAAGGGCTGCTGTAAGGAACGTAAGAGCGAAGGGAAAAAAAGTACAAGTGTCCAGTATGTGGAAAGAGTTTTGTCCAGTCAGCTATCATTATGATCAGCTTTCATCTGTACGAGGACTAAACATCAAAGAATGTTAAGATTGAAAAACATTAATTAAAACAAGTACATACTTTTCAGTTCGGATTTCAGAAAATTACTTTCAACCTTTCAACCAAGTTATGCAAATGCTCTCATCTGTTCAGGGTGAAGAAGAAGAATTTAAAAAACTTTCATGCATAAGAACAAAAAATGTTTTAAAAAATGCCAAAACCTGGAAATTTGAATTACGTTTGTATTAATCAAAGAGTGATGTTCATACACTTTATGTCTCTGCGTAATCTGTCTATGGGTGGGATAGGGCTGTGTGTTGTAGAGCAGAATTTATATGCAGTATGTCATTTTTCTTTTAGAAATTACAGTATTAGAACTTTTTTTTTTGATGATCATCTACAAAGAAACTCATCAAAGCTAAGCTAGTGTGGCGCCACTAACATGTCATCCATGATAACACTCACTCACTCACTCATCATCTATACCTGTATTAATCCTGTATTCAGGGACACAGGGGCCTGGAGCCTATCCCAGGAGACTTAGGGCACATGGCAGGGTACACCCTGGACAGGGTGCCAATCCATCGCAGGCACACACACATACACTCACTCATTCACACACTACGGGCAATTTGGGAACGCCAATTAGCCTGACCTACATGTCTTTGGACTGTTAGAGGAAACCGGAGTACCCGGAGGAAACCCACCAAGCACGGGGAGAACATGCAAACCCCATGCACACAGAGACGGGGATTGAGCCTGGCCGGGGATCGAACCCGGACCCTGGAGTTGCAAGGTGACAGTGCTAACCACTACACCACCATGCCACCTCATGATAACACAAATTTATTTATATCTAAAGATTCAACATTCTGAAGGAAATCATTTAGATACCATGAAATTGGAATCAGATGTCTGGTTAAAAGAAAAAAATGTAATAATGCAAAATCCTTAAAGCCCAACTCAAACCTACAGCACTGTGACAGTGTCTTTAGTTAAACATAACACATACAGGTGACAAACACTATAGCTGGTCAGCACAGTGCATGTGTTTTTATTGGATAAACCAGGACAGGGTGTACATCCAATATCATTATGGTGGTTAGACAGGTAATTCTATAAAGAAGTTAGTACACAAACTTGTAATTGAGAATATTTTTATAGTTTAATTTGTGTAATTGGTCTTAACACTGTTTTGCTATTATTCTGCATTTGTGAACTATCCGGTCACAGGTTTGATTTTTTTTTTTAAAGAAATAAAACTATACTTAAAATGTAAAAGAACATTTAACTCTCAAGCAGAGCCATGCAGAAACCTTTAGAGGGACATGAGCTCAAAGTTCAAAAGGGGAACATGGGACACAATTTGACATTTTGTCGGTCTCCTGGCTGTCTCCTGTCCTACAGTCTTTCTTCTGTCTGTGGTTCACTCTGTCTCTCTCTCTCTCTCTCGCTCTCTTTCACACCAGTCCCTGTCTCCATCGCCTCATCTGACCTAACACTTTCCTTCCCATCTAATAACAAGGGACAGTTTTCTATTCTAATCTATTCTTGTATTAACCATTAATAACATTTCTTGCGCTTAATCAATATTAAACCCACCCCTAGTAACAATAGAAAATGGAAAAATATATATAGATTGCAGTATAGCATTTAGGCGGTAGGGTGCTGTAGTGTTTGGGGTAGTGGTTAGTGCTGTGGCTTCACTCCTCCACGGTTGAGGGGTCGATTCCCTGCCTTGGGGTGTGTGTGGGTGTGTGTGGGTGGGTGGAGTTTGCCGTTCTCCCAGTGCCAGGGTTCCTATTACAGTCCAAAGACATGAAGGTTAGATAATCTGCCATTCTAAAGTTGTGTGCAAGCATGTAGAGAACATGCAGAACTCCCTCCATGCACACAGACCCAAGGCGGAAATCGAACCCTTGGCCAGCAGGTGGCGCCAAATAGCAACAATTTCAGTGTTTTTTGTGTGTAATTAAAAAAAAAAAAGAGATCCTTGTCATTTTATCTTGTTTATTGATTATAAAAGGAGAGATTCTGATTGTGATTTTATATGTGTAGTTTGCAATTAAGATTTTAATAACTACGATCATCCACATAGGTGATATAAATAATTGTCACTGTGGTCTTAGCTGGCTTTAAACATTTTAGAGAGCACATTTAATGTGGAATATACTCATTGGCTTACATTTGCAGCATTTACAGTAGAAGACATCCTTAACTGGAGAACTTTACATCTTACAATGCGTATACACACAATATATCACATAAGCACTAAAATACTTCATATGACCTAATGAATGAACAAATAAATAAAAATGCACATAGGACGGGTACAGTTAAGAGCTCCTAACCAGTAAGATTATAAAAATAGATTTTGGGGCATTTCTTACAAATGCTCACTGAATTCTATGTTGTTTTTTTTTAAAGTCACACACACAACAAAATTTCGTTCAATCACTTAAAACAATTGAAAAACAAATACATTAAGGTCATCAGCTGACTTAATTTTCTTGCCATTGCTGAGCCTAGACCTGAGCAACTGAAGAAGCCCCAGATCATCACACTGTTTCCAGCAGCTTGTGCAGTTGCCACTGTGCCTGATGGATGCATCGCTTCATGTGCTTCCCGTCTTACCCTAAGAGACCCATTCACGCTGAAATAGGGTCAATCTGAACTCATCAGACCACATGACCCTTTTCCAATGCCTCAAAGTCCATTAATTTCACTAACTTAATTTGTTCTACCAAGTTGACGTTTCAGCTCTATCCATCCAGGTTCTGATGATGTGTTGATGGGTTCTTAACCAGTTTCATACCTCATTAGTGTTTTTCTTCGCTTGATGCAGCCCAATAATTTGAAAACCCAACTTTTTTTCCCCCAGACAATATAACCTGAAGTCACAAGGGCAAAGCAAAGGAACACCTTGAACCCAACAAAAACAGATAGATATATTATATTTCCTGTTATATATATAAATAAGATAAATAAGAAATGCCAACACAATGACTAAGCCTATTTATCAACATGCCAAGATCAATAGTATCACCGTCTAACAATACCCAATACCAGAATAGACATTCATTTAAATATTATGTAATACTCAAGAGAGAAAATTATCTGGGTTGTTCTTTTAGGATGAAAATAAAAAGTTTAGAGATGGGCTAAAATTATTGCATATATTTATGCAATCGCACATATAGAACCAATCTTTGTTAAAATAGTCCGAGGTTAGAGACTCATCCACAATAGCCTGGAGTTAGAGACTGAGTTTCTGAAATGTTCTGTAGCCTTACAGACACAGTAATTCCTCGAGGGATGTGAGGGTAAAAGCAGAGTGAGGTGTACTACGGGTGTACCAGATAGTAAGTGGACACCTGATCATCACATCCATCCAATTTGTTGCCACAATGTTGGGAGCATCCAACTGCACATGATGTTTTATATATATTTATGTGACGTTATAGTTTCCCTTCAATAAAATTAAGATGCCCAAACAGGTCCCAGCATGACATGAAGATAAATGCCAGTCTAACTCAAACCTCACAGAAAACTTGATTGCGATGAACTGGGATGAGGGCTATACTGTGGCTTTCTCACCCACAGTTGGAACCCTGATCTCACCAAACATCTTGTGATTGAATGGCAGACATCCAAATCCAAAGACTGAAGATTTTTCATGGTAGTGGATGTCAGGTGATGGTTGGGTGTCCATATACTTTTGGTTTTAACTTTACTTCCATACAAATGTGAAGTATGTTGTATTTTTACAGTATAAACTTCAACTTAACTGCTTTAAATTAAAATATATATTTGTGTATGCATATACAGTATATATATATAGCATGTGGTCGCCACCCTTCTTAACGCAACCTAGTGGCTGGGGTTTGGGCATTGACTGGGAATCGAACCAGGGCTTTCCACATGGCAAGCAAGAAACCAACCACTGAGCCACAAATGCACATATATATATATATATATATATATATATATATATATATATATATAGGTATGGAACAGCCTTCCAACTACTGTTGAGAGCTCTAAGCTGTAAATGTATTTTTTTTTATTCAAGACTTTTGGGAATAGCTTTTTTTCTAAAGGTTAATGAGCATTTCCAGAGGGTTCAGCATGGATTCATTAAGGTTGGTGTGACTGCAGTCAATGTCCCCTTGTGTCCTCATGTGTGTTTCCTTCTGGCTCTCCATTTCTGCTCTACAGGTGACCTTGGGTGACCAGAAAGGCGCCTATATCAATAAAATGCATTATTATTATTATTATTATTATTATTATTATTATTATTATTATTATTATTATTATATTGTTATCGATGCTGGGGTCCCTCCTTGCATTTTGCATAAAATGTATATCGACCTGACCTATTACGCAACAATAAGCATACCCAATTATGAGTTCACTGTCTCTCCCTTTCCCTCTCTCTCTTTTTTTTTTCTCGAGCTACACATGGTACTCCTGAGACATCAGTGAACCTGACCTCTTCTCCTCCCGGATGTGCCTGATCCATCCTGATACCCTACTCCTGGTGGGAGTTTTTATCACATGGAGACCACACACTCACACACTGCTGATAAGGATGGCTCCATATGGTTTGATTAAAGATAGATGTAAGTGCTGAAAATAGTTCTGCTTAGAAACCATGAGGATGGCTTTGAACTGCAATTCAGTACCAACAGTTCTGCTATGATGGCGCATGAATGGTCTTGAACCCAAATCTCCATCAGGGAACAGTTGATATCCTCAACAAAGTGGATTTTTATAATTAAAATGAATTTCCTGGTTATGCAGTTGCTGTAGCACACAGCTATAGGTGGGATGTATGGGGTGGGTTTCCTATTGGCAGGTGATAGACATGTGAAAATTTGTGACATTTGTGATAATGTCCACACATAAAGGTGCTGAAGGTCAACAGCATGTATTTAATGTCAACAGGAAGAAGGGAAGAATCATAGTGAAAGGTACACCGCAAAAGTCATAATGCTAGGTACACCACAGACCAGATCAGACTCATTTTTTTAAAAAAAGGGCTTGGTCTTTAAAATCTTAACATATTGCTTTCTAAGTGTTCTGCAGAGTAAGGAGAACGACAGAGAAACAAAAATCCTGATTTGATTAAATAGTTGTTTTTGCTTTTTTTCAGAAAGTGAAAAGTAAGTGTGATGATTAAATAGAAAGTTCTTAGAATTAGGGTTATACTTAGGGTTTTACAAAGGCCTTCTGCACTGTATACATTGTGTTGCAGAGTGCTAGACAATAATAACTAAAAACAAACAAATGAATAAATAAATAACAAGTAAACCAATAATGAACAAATTATTATTGCTATTTTTGGAGACAGTAGTGTGTGATATACACTGTAAACCTGAATAAGTTGACAAAAACAAAAAAAAAAAATTGAGGTAATCAGTTATAAGTAATGATGTTTCCAATTGTAAGTAAACAGAACTATCAGTTTTTGAGTAACATATCTCATAGTATTTAATAGCAATTATCATGAATCTTTTAATTAATGAACTTTATTTTTAGTTGTCGCAAATCAAATAAGTTGTTGTTGGTCTTTCAGCTGCTCCCGGCATGGGGTCGCCACAGCGGACCATCCACTCTGCACACACAAGCTTGACACAGGTTTTATGCCAGATGCTTTTCTTGACGCAACCCCCCATTTTATCCAGGCTTGGGGCCGGCACTGCATCCAGCGACTGGCGTTTGGGCTTAGTGGGAATTAAACCCGGGCCTTACGCATGGCAGGTCAAACACCTACTGTTGGCCTACCAGTGCTCTGTTGCAAATGAAATTATTAATTTTCTTTATTTTTTTTCAAGTTAAATCTGAAAGTACATTTTCAATAAATATAAAAAAAATTATTAACATTAAAAAAACACAATACATGCAATACCATTTGTTTAATTGGAAATGTATTCTTGAATAAGGAATGTTCAACAGCCAATTAAATCCACCATTTAATTGCAGCATTAGATGCAACATTACTGTAACTGCAGTAACATCCTAAAAAATTACAATAATAATAATTTAAAAAATAATAATATCTGTTTAATATAACACAAGAAACAGTGTACACTGGGTTGAACAAAAAATGCAGAAAGAAATCAAAACAAATCAAAACAAATTTTAAAAAATGCTACGGATAACATGGTTAAAATAACAACTATAATACATACCGCATAAAAAAAGTTTTATCTTAAATATCTTATTGACCAACAAGCGTCAGCGCGAGTCAAGACAACTAATAGCTATTCATGATTTACAATCAAACTTAGAAAACCGGTGATGTAATCCTGTCGATTTCAAAAACGAAACTATTTATGCTATTAAAGTAGTCGGTTCAAATGAAAAATTGATATTTGCCAATTACGAGAAATCTTGCTTTCTAACCTCCTAAACAGTAGGTAACAAAAAGTGGAGCTTACGTTTTCTCCCGTGTGCGTCTAAACACAGTCTATTCATATAGCACCAAAATATCTAGCACCAAACTGTCAACCATTCATGAAACAGACATGAAAACATCAACTTCAGGGTCCTCAGATTTGTAAAGATTATACAGCAACATGCGAAAAAAGACCAATCTGCCATATTTATCAAAACAATTCAAAGTGGCCAGTTTGTCTTTGTGCATTGATGGCATCTGACTCATTTCTACAAACTCATTAATACTAAAAAGTTCTAAATACTCATCAGATCTATTAATTTGAACTAATTGTAATTATTTAAGTTAACAGTACTTGATATGTTTCATTACTTTGAGCATTAGGGTTTACAGTGTATTTGTTAGAATCAAAGTACGAATGTTTGTCATCTAGTTTTCATTAATCCGCTCTATATTATTATATATAGTAATAGTATATTATTATTGTTATTATTATTATTATTACTATTATTATTATTAGTAGTAGTAGTAGTAGTAGTAGTATTATAATGATAATAATAATAGTAATAATAATAATAATAATACTACTACTACTACTACTACTACTAATAATAATAATAATAATAATAATAATAATAATAATTATTATTATTATTATACTTCCTTTTACAGTCAGAATAGACATCTTTTAAAGAAATGCCATTCCACATGATGATATTGTCCAGTAGTCAATTCCAGGCTACGTACTGTACGGTATTACAATCAATACAAAAAAAAAGGGTTTTTTTTGTATCTGAACATGACCATAAATGAAAATCTTCAAAATCATACACTGTATATGCATCATATCTAGGCATTTGTATTCCATGGAAACGCTTACAATAACACTCTAGTTTTATATTGCTAAGTTTTGAGTAATCTTCTTCTGAAAAATCTTGAGCATGTCTAGGCAAAGCACAAAAAAAACAAACAAACAAAAAAAAACCTGAACTGATATGAGCACGAGCGAATCCTAACATGTGCAGTGTGGGGGAACACAGTCATGACCTGAGAATTTCATGTTTGGATGAAATTAGAAAATTGGAGCGTATGCTAAAAAAAAAAATAATAGAACTCCTCAGTAAGCCTGAGGCAGGAAAGAAAAAATAGCAAAAAAAAAAAAAAAAACAGAAGAGATTCCAGCAGGGCGACTCTGTGTACAGGATTAAGCGGTATAGACAAGATAGACAGAGGGGCGGAAGGTGTGATAGTGTCATTTTGCTGATGCAACAAAAGCATGGTGGAGGAGGGTCTGAAGGTGACCCTCGATCTGGAGGTGATGTCAACAGGAAGATCCTCACCAGTGCTGGAGAAATTGTTATAACCATTAACAGAGGGTCCAGAGTGAAAAAAATAATAAAATAAGGGTGTGTGTCAGTGTACCCTGGTCTTTACAATTTAACATATTTACTCTAAAGTGTAAATGCTCTGCAGAGTACATGGTATGAGTGAGGAACAAAAAAGGCTGATTTGATTAAATAGTTGTCTCGTTTTTCAGAAATTGAAAAGTTAGGTTTAAAGGGAAGATTAAATGGAAATTCCTAGGAATCGGGTTTTACAAAGACCTTCTATACCATAAGCACATCTAGCATATATTGCCAGAAGTTAATTGCTAGACATTAAGTTATAAGCAAAAAAATAATAATAATAACTAATTACTTCTCATTGATATTTTTTGAGACGTTCAGTGTTATACTTACTAGAATCAATTTAAGTAAGATTGTTTGTCACCTTCAAGTTGTCATTATTCAACACTATTATTATTATTATTATTATTATTATTATTATACTCATTATCAAAGTCAAAATAGACATCTTTTAAAGATGATGTCATCCAATGGTCAGTTCCAGGCCATATTTCACATTCAATACAAAAGGGATATTTTATGTCATCTCAACATGACCATAAATGAAAATGTTCAGTGCTCTGTATGGTTGCAGAGGTCTGGACTCAGCAGCAGGCTAGCCTCATGGGGCCAATAAACCCTCCCAGGTTCAAACAAAGTTGTCTCAAGTTATAAACCTCTTCTCGACAGCCTTATCTGCTTGTGCCCACTGCATAATAAAATTCAATAATTTGTAGGAGGTCTGAACTCTCTGTGAGAGGTTTATTCTCCTCTGAGCAAGAAGAATTAGCACATATTTTAAGCTGTGCTGAGAACTCCTCTCTGAATGCTGTATGAAAAAAAAATACACAACTGTTATTTATGATCATAGGGATCAACGCATAAAAAAAGTGTTCAGTGGAAATATATATATATATATATATATATATATACAGAAAATGATCTACTGAAACTTTTTCAATGTCAGAAGAACTCTGTACTGTTTCAAAAAGTATTTAGCAGTGAGACGCTTACATTTTGTAGACCAGAAAGCTTCATACGACGGCATGGTGACTTAGCACTGTCGCCTTGCACTGCAAGGTCCCAGGTTCGTTTCCCGCGTCGGGTCTGTGTGCATGGAGTTTGCATGTTCTCTCTGTACTTGGTGGGTTTCCACCGGGATCTCTGGTTTCCCCCTACAGTCCAAAGACATGCATTAAGCTAATTGGCGTTCCCAAATTGCCCGTAGTGGAACGTGCATGTGAATGGTGACTGGAGGTCCTACCACAGTCGTACACTCATCGCTCATCGTCTATACCTCTTTATCCTGTATTTAGGGTCGCGGGGGCCCTAGAGCCCATCTCAGGAGACTTAGGGCACTAGGCACGGAGCTCCCTGGACAGGTTGCCAATCCATCGCAGGGCACACACACATACACACACACACTCGTACACACACTATGGGCAATTTGGGAACACCAGTTAGACAAATCTGCATTTCTTTGTACAGTGGGATGGAAGCCAGAGTACCTGGAGGAAACCCACCAAGCACTGGGAGAACATGCAAACATCACACACACAGAGACGAGAATCGAACCTGGCAGGGAATTGAACCTGGACCCTGGAGGTGCAAGGCGATGGTCGTACAAATGGGAATAAATTCAATGATCACCACCGGCTTCCATGGTCCCTAGTTGAACTACAGTACAGAAAAGCTCCAGTCTCAGATGGGAGTAAGATTGTTTATAGAAATGCACACTGTTCCTTCTGTTAATGGATATTATAGCTTCTCCATCCTCCTCTCAGGACCCTCCTCCACAGTACCTGACATAAACTTCATTCTTTTGATCCATCAACAAGATGACACCTTCACACCTTCAGCCCCATCTATTAGTGAACATTATCTCCTGCCTGGTTACTACAGTTGTGTAGAGTCCTACTGAAAATCTATAAAGCTCTATGAAACTTTGTTTTTCTTTCTCAAACATGTCACTGTGTCTGAGAAAAACAAAACAAAATTAAGAGTCCTTAATGTTGCCAGATGTAAAATTACTCTTAACACCTTCATAATTTTTCACACCATGCATGTCTGACTGCCTAAATTACTTTCCTTTCCTTGAAGATATCAATCACAGAAAGATTCCTGTTAGACAGAAGAGCAAATACGCTGCGGGTGATTTGGTTTTTAATTAAAGCTTCCTGTAATTTGCACTTCCCGTCAGAGCACAGACTGAATTATGAGGCGCTGTTATTTGCGAGGGATGTAATGCTGCTACTAAATAAGAAATAAAGTCGGAATGTCCGGAAATGGCAACCTGTGCTTGTTCGTCCCAATTTAATGAGAGATCGAAGGTTTAATAAATTGATATTCTTGTAGGTAGTTTACATCTGTCATCGATGCTAATTTTGCTCATCCAACTACCTTATCGAATTGATTAAACGGAATATACAAATGCCTGTCAGACTAGCAAAGACAACTCATTTACAGTATACTTTTTCTTTCTTTAATGAAGCTATAATGAAGCATCATAACAGGACTAAGCCACTTTTGATGTGATATCTAACAGAACTAAAGAAAGACAGTGGCCCACTCATCTACAGTATGCAGCCCATTTCAAACTCCTTTATATCTCTGAGCATTACGTTTAAACTGCATATAAGCCATGTTAGGCACTTTACAGTACAATCAGTATTAGTCAAGATGGCTGATTTTATTGTCACATTCCCAGATTTATTTGATATGGTCTCATATAATAATACAGATAATGATGCAGATCTGATAGTTCACATAGGATGAAAAAAAATAGGTTGATATTGTTGCCATTCCTTCTTTTTTACACAGTATGGATTGAAGCGAGAAGTGCAGAGAACCGCCTTTTATTGGGGGAGCATAATCTTTCTTTTTTTCTTTATTTCTTTAATTATTCTTTACACACAGCTTTCCTTAAACACAAATGCTGGCAGCTTGTCCATAGAAGGCACCATTCAACAAAACTAATCAATTAATTAATTATGCCACGTGTCCTGTACAGGGTCATGTGACCCTGGAACTTATCCCAGGAGACATGACCGATACATCAAGGTGTAGTTTTCCATGCAAAGGCAGATAAAAAGCAAAATGTGTCCCATTTTTCCTATTCCTCTAATCCTCAAACAAGCTGTTATACTTTATGCTGGATGAGTGTACAGCATGTTGTCGACTTTCAAAATCTCTGTTTCCCTAACAAGACCTGCTTAGTCACTTTGTAGTCATTTTTCATGCTGTGCTCCTTCGCCACGGTTCAGTAAACCCAGGTGTTAAAAAAAAAAAAACTGGTGCTCCTTAACCTCTATAGAGAGCACTCCAGACATTTTAATCAATAGTCTGTCTTGCATCTCCCATGAATGTCTAATCATTCTGGTTTTAACCAGACCCACTTACTGTCCATTTGTCCATGTCTCATGTGTGTTATACCATATCAAATGCAAGCTGTAGGCATAAGACTTGGCTAAAAAATCTATAGTCATTAGACATTCAAATGCACCAATATGCCATAATACAGAAGCTACTTCATACAGTACAGTGTTAGCACCACAGTCATCTTCTACTCCTTCTGTTAAATAAGTATTACTGTATAACATGCAGTATGCAAACAATTGGCTAAAAGCTAATATGCTAAAGGTGGAAAGGAAGTGAGACATGAAAAAAAAATACACTTTTGCTTCTGAGCCAATAAAACACTATTAAACCTATAATTAATGTCCATAAAGATTGATTGAACAAAAACAAAACATTGTTCCAGCCAATCAGCAACACGGAGCATAATCATCAGTGGGTGGGGTGATGAGGGGGAGGGAGCCGGAGGCACATGCTGGACTATATGCTTTGTAAAGAAGGAGAAATGGCATAGAATCAGCCAAGGATAAAAAAGTCTGAAGAGAAAAAAAATGAAAAGAAAGTTATGTGAACATGCAAATATATGAAGGTTGTAAAATATTTTTTTATACAACCAATAGGTCAGCACTGTTTCATCTTGTTTGCTAAGACACTGCCTGGCCAAAAAAAAAAGTCACCACTTGGACTTAACTAAGCTAAGCTAATAGTTAAGAGTATTCCATTAGATAATTACTGCAATTATTAATATTGTTCTGCTGCTAAGTGATGCAGTCAGCATGTTCTCATTGCTTAAACAACCATATCTCTCTGTTTCAAAGGGGGCAAATTATTGTCCTACATAAAGCAAAGAAAACAACTAAAGAGAGTTGCTGAAACAGGTAAAATTGTATTAAGAACTGAAAATACATTATTAAAATGAAATGTTATTAATTAGTGGTGAAGCATCATATTCGGGGAAGAAATGTGGAGGAAATGGAAGATCAAATCACAAAAATAAATGAATAAATAAAAACAATATAACTCACGGTTATGTTTAATAGTGAAAGTAAAAGCATTTCCACACTCATGCAATGCGTAGAGAATCTGTCAGGGAGTCAGAACAGATGCAAACGCAGGTCTCCTTCAAGGTCTATATTTATATAAGAGATTTTGGCCTGGATTCAGGCCAAAAGACAAAAAGCAAAAAAACAGAAACAAACTGAACTGTTCTCCTAAAGCAAAAACAGGGCTGCAAATGTCAAAAAACAAAAACCACTCAGAAGAGGAAAAAGGCCTTGACTGAGAGACGTGGCTGTAGTTTTGATAAGGCCAAAGTCCACTGAACTGCACGGCCGTGATGAAGAGCGAGAGCAAGCCGGCCCCGAGATGGGAGACTGCATGACAGTGCAAATTAAGAAGGAATGGAAAAACACTGAGGGAGAGGGGGAAAAGGTGAAAAACCAAAACCAAAGGAAGCATTTCATTTCATCATTTGAAGGAACAAGAGGAGAGGAAAACACAGGTTTAACCCTAGAGACATGAAACACTTAGTGTACCCGACCAAGCATGGAAGGAAGCTTGAGCCGAATCGTCACTGGGTTCAAGCCCTTTGTGATCTGGTACGGACCAATGAACTTGGGAGCCAACTTGCATGAGGCTACCCTGAGAAGCAAGTCCCTGGTAGAGAGCCATACTCTTTGACCACAAATTTAGTGTGGGTCAGGAGTCCGGTGGCGATCAGCTGCGGCTTTGGTCCGTCTACTAGCCCGGGCCAGGGCCTCCTTAGCTTTTCTCTAAGTGCGCCGGCAATGTTGAACAAAAGTCAAGGCATAAGGGACCGCCACTTCGGATTCCTGGGAAGGGAACAGAGGTGGCTTGATAGCCAACAGAAAACTGAAATGGCGACATACCTGTGGCAGAAACCGGTAGAGTATTATGGACATACTCCACCCAGGACAGCTGTTGACACCAGGAGGTAGGATTATGGGATGCCAGGCAGCAGAGAGCACGTTCCAAATCCTGGTTAGCCCGCTCAGACTGCCCATTGATCTGGGGGTTGAATCCAGATAACGGACTCATTGAGGCCCCGATCTGTCTGCAGAATTCCTTCCAAAACCGAGAGACAAACTGTGGGCCCCTATCAGAGACCACATCAGTCAGAAGACCATGAATCCGGAATACTTTGTCAACCACCACCTGAGCAGTCTCTTTGGCAGAGGGGAGCTTGGGGAAAGGAATGAAGTGAGCCGTTTGGAGAAGCGGTCCACCACCGTGAGAATGAATTTCCCATCCCAGAGAGAGCGTTTTGACAGGACTGCACCTACTCTAACATCAGAAGCGTCCACCTCAACGATAAATTGTCGTTCAGGATCTGGAGTAGACAAAACAGGAGCAGAGATAAACCGGGACTTTAATTTATCAAAGGCCTCCTGGGCCTCATTACCCCATTTAAACAGTACCTTGGGAGAGGTGAGCGCTGTTAAGGGTGCAGCAATCTGACTGAAGTTCCGGGATGAAGCGCCAATAAAAGTGGGCGAATCCTGAGGAACGCTGCAGAGCCTCCCGAGAGTCAGGAGTTGGCCACTCAGCTACAGCCCTTATTTTAGCAGGGTTGGCTCTGATCTCACCCGCCGAAATCACAAATCCCAAAAACTGACCTTGCATGGAAGACGCACTTCTCCGCTTTCACAAATAGTTGATTCTCTAGTAGTCGTTGCAGCACCTGGCGGACATGTAGAGTGTGTACCTGCAAAGAGGGAGAAAATATCAAGATATCATCTAGGTACACAAAGACAAACTGGTTTACCATGTCTCTCAGCACATCATTGACCAGGGCCTGGAAGACAGTGGGGGCATTGGTCAGACCAAACGGAAGGACCCGGTTTTCAAAGTGTCCCGTGGATGTGTTGAAAGTTGTCTTCCACTCATCTCCCTCCCAAATGCGGATGAGGTGGTAAGCGTTGCGCAGGTCAAGCTTGGAGAAGACCTTGGCTCCCTGCAAGAGTTCAAAAGCTGAAGACATAAGAGGCAGGGGTTACCTGTTCTTAACGGTGAGGTCATTCAACCCATGATAATCAATGCCAGGGAGCCATCCCTCTTTTTGACAAAGAAGAAGCCTACACCCGCAGGAGAGGAGGAGGGCCGGCCTTGAAGGAATCGTTAATATATTTTTCCATGGCCTCTCTTTCAGTACCTGAAAAGGAACATAGATGACCCTTGGGCGGGCCAGGGGATCTGACAGGATCTTTGTGTAGCTTTAAGAAAACCACTTAGGCTAATCAGAACAAAAGCCTTCAATTTGCTAGGGAGCATAAAGACTGGAATGTGAAACATTAGAAAAAGGTCATGTGGTCTGATGAGTCCGGATTAACCCTGTTACATCCAGAGTAATTGATGCTTCGGGGTAAGAAGAGAGGCAGACGAAGTGATGCACCCATCATGCCTAGTGTCTATCGTACAAGTCTGTGTTATCTGGGGTTGTTTCTGTTGGTCAGGACTTGGCTTGGCAACATTATGTGCCCAAAGAAATGAGGTCAGCTGACAACTTGAATATTTTGAAAGACCAAGTTTTTATATCACTGGATTTTTTTTTTCTCTCCTGATGGCAAGGGCATATTCCATGATGCCAATGCTACGATTGTGTGCCATTTGTGTGCCAGGTAATGTACATTACTTTCCCAATAAAAAAACAGTTTACTTTTCTAGCCATGATATGCTGTTTTTGTAAATGTAGCTATAGGAGCAGGAGAGTTGTGAGTATTTCTGTATAATCCTGGTATGCTGGCCTTCTTCTTAAAATTATTGATTCACATCACTTTTATGTTTTTTGTCCTCTGAGTTGACTGATTTATGGAATTGTTATTGGTAGCAACTACAATATTACGATACTCCTGAGCAATATAACTTTTATGCAATTAGCAACACTAAGCAAAATGTAGGAACCATACACATTTCGGGTTTTGTATGTTTTATTTCTTTTATATTATATGGTTATGGTTTACAACTGTATGTCCTAGTAACTTAGTGGTTAGCACTGTCGCCTTACACCTCCAGGGTCCGGGGTCGAATCCCGCTTCTGTGTGCATGGAGTTTGCATGTTCTTCACGTGCTTGGTGTTTTTTTTCTGGGTACTCTGGTTTCCTCCCACAGTTTAAAGACATGCAGATTAGGCTAATTAGCGTTCCCAAATTACCCATAGTATGTGTATGTGTGTGTGTGTGCACTGCCTCTTGCCCTTAGTCCCCTGGGATAGGCTCCAGGCCCCTTGCGAAGCCCCCTAGCAAATTTCTGTTCAATTTCTGACAAATAATAAACCGATTTAGTATTTCAACACAAGTTAGACTATATTAATAAATGGCTATATTCCATCTGCTGTTTTGCCCTTTTTATCAAGCATACATTAGCAAATTCATCAAGGCTTATATTGTCAGTAAGTTTGGTTCATAAAAGGGCCAAAAGTCTTGACACACAGTCCTAATGGCCATCTCAGCCTGTACGGAATTCAGAGTTGGACTCCATTGAGATGATTAATAAAAGAGTAATGAATTTGTGTCCAAGCAAGAACTTCATATTGATTTACAACAAGCTTTTAATGACGTCTCAATAGGACAGTGCATTCTCCTCCTGCCAAACACGATTGGGCTACATCATGCACTCAGTCTTAGAGATGAAATTCTAAGCCATATTCTTTACAGGGGTCACATCATCTCATCAGAGAGAGAGAGAGAGAGAGATTTCAGAACCATACACTGATAACCAAAACATCAGAGAGAGAAAGAGGATAATAACCTAAAATAATAGAGTCCTGAATAAAAGGTTTTATAAAATCCCTGGCTGCACGTTATGTATTTTTGTTTCATGCTAAATGGATCAGACTTTTATTTTTATGCAGTACGAATGGCTTATGACAGGATTTTTAATGAAAATTAATCATTAATTATAAATACTGTACTTCACTCTTAGAAAATCAAATCTCTATGACAACCATAAAAAATTATTCTGGAAGCCTAAAACAGAGATGTGGCACCAGATGAATTGTCAAGCATTGGCTGTGAAAGAAGTGAGTGTTCTGGGGACTGAGCAGATTCTAGGGTTGCGAGGGGGCATGGAGCCTTTCCCAGGAGACTTAGGGCATGAGGAGGGGTTCAGCAACAAGAGATATTTTCGTCCGTTCGCCCGGTTGAATCTTAATTCGTGTTTTGCTAATGATAATATACTGAGCATAACGTCATTGGAAATTATTTTCCTTCCAGAGATCTTCACATGGTACCTACCTTGTAACCTCATGTACAAATCTTTTCAGTTACCGCAGCTTTTAAAAACATAGCCCAGCCCTAGTCCAGTTGTTAGTGCCTGTTGCTATGGCAATGCCCATCATGAATCTGGGGGACAGACTTTCTAAAGGAGCGCTGAAAGGAGGGTCGAATTATTACCTTTGAAATGTCAAAAATCCTTCTCCAGTATAACCAGCTATACCTTGCAATCACAAAGAGAGTCTTGCTGTTTTCTTAATGTTGTCTCATTGGTAAATTCTGTATTCAAGTGTTTGTTTTTCAAATGTTACTTATAAGCGTATTTGCTTATAATAGCACACATCTATCCAAATATTCTGTAAGGAATGTAGGTATGGAAATCATCTATCGGTAGACTGTAGCAACAGATTGATTTCTATTCCAAAAGAAGAGGGCAGAGAAGAGATACTGTACATGAAGGGGCCCAGCTTAAATAAACTATCCTGATACAGTATGTTGAACAGTCACAATAACATCAATGACCAATGTAGTTTATGAGGCTGTCTATAGAAATTAGGTGTGAATTTTATTTTTCATATAAAAATCCACATATACTGTACATCAGTTTCCTTTGATGTGCTGCAATCAGTTTGGCAGTCTATTAGATTAGATTAGATTAGATTAGATTAGATCAGATTAGATTAGATTAGATTAGATCAGATTCGACTTTATTATCACTGTGCAGAATACATGAACAGAGCTAATGAAATGCAGTTAGCATCTAACCAGAAGTGCATTAGTGGCCTATTTACAATAAATAAATACAATGTGTCGTACAAACAGAAGATGCATTAGGTATAAGAGTTAAGGTATATAAACAGGGTGGGTCATTTATATGAATACACCTTAATAAAATGGGAATGGTTGGTGATATTAACTTCCTTTTTGTGGCCATATTTTAGTATATGTGAGGGGGCAAACTTTTCAAGATGGGTGGTGACCATGGTGGCCATTTAGAAGTCTATTTAAATGGTTATACATCTTAAATTTCTTTAATTTATTCACTTTACTGTAATATTCTGTGATGTGATGGTCCTTGTCTTGACACGCAGTCCTAATCACCGTCTCAGCCTGTACAAAAATCAGAATTGGACCCATTTAGATGATTTATGAAAGAGTAATGACTTTGGGTCCAAGCTAGAACTTCATATTCATTTACAACAAGCTTTTAATGATGTCTAAGTTCAGTCTTTGGAAGGTGTTCTTTACGGTCTTTACAGGGGTCACATCATTTCATCTGCCTTTCATTTTTGAGAGAGAGAGAGAGATTTCACACAGAGGATAATCACAACATCAAAGAGATGGCATAATAGCCCCAAATAATAGAAAGCTGAATAAAAGATTTTCCATCAGAGATGATCACATGTATAAATTCTCACTGATTTATAAAATCCCAGGCTGCACATTTATATTTTTTGTTTCAGGCTGAATGGATCAGACATAGGACAAAATGTTTAATGCTATTCTGCCTACTATAAGGTCAGGTTACATGGGTTATCATCATTTATCATAAATTATGAATATTACACTAGATTAACTGCTCTAGCCCTCGGGATAGTTAACAGTAGCTTCATACACTGTCTCAGAGAGATAAAGGCGCCCTGTTTCTAAACACAACTCTCTCTCTCTCTCTCTCTCTTCTGCTGAGCTTCTATCTCCTGAGTTGCCAGCGATCCTGACCACTTCTGCCCTACATCTGTGTCTCACACATCCTGCAGCCTGATGCATCCTGGTGCCCTCTTATGGTTGGAGTTCTCATCACACAGACGCTTCTGGCTCACTCCTGAGCATCTGGCCCTGTGTGGGATGCATGTGGTGACTGAGAGAAGTTCCTCTTGATGGCCTTGAAAATGGCCGAAATCTGGGCTGATGCACTCAGTTTTTCTTTGATAGGTCTTGACTGCAATCGCTTCATAGTTTAGGACTGAAATTGCTTAGCATCAGAGAAAGTAAACTTTTTATACTTGAATACACTGATTTCCTGTTATATAATTAAACCTTTAACCTCATAGCACACATTTGTAGCAGGGATTGATTTATAGTCATACTACTACTATACTTGCTATTACCTAAATGAGTCTGGTTCCTCTCAAGGTTTCATTCTATTCTTATCTCAGGGAGTTTTTCAGTTCCCCCTGGCTTGGTAATCAGGGACAAACTGATGAATGTGTATATACTTTGTATGTTTATATCCATAATTTCTATTTCCATAAAGCTGCTTTTCCACAATGTACATTATAAAAGTGCTATAAAAAAGAATTATGAGTGATTGAGGACCCAACTGGGTTTTCCTTCTAAGAGGTGACAAACGCTTGTAGCACCATATCATTAACCTTATTTGTGTCCCAGTTCTGAGCCTTTGATTTGCGTATCTATCACACAAAAGGTCAAAAAAGCTTGTTGTTCATACATTTGGCCCAATTTCCACAGATAGGAAAAAGAAACCTGGAGGGGGAAAAAAAGTGAAAAGGAAAAAAAAAACTTTAATCTTTGATATTTGATATATATTTCTTTATTATACATCTATACGTGACATTTAAGTCAAACTGGGCCTTGTGATTGTGTAGAATAACAGAATACGGTGGCCGTGAAGTGCAAAACAACTTAACAAAACCGAAAACAAAATAACATTCAAAGACAAAATAACAAATTCAAAACCAAATTAACAAAACCCAAAACTAATTGTTAATTTGGTTTTGAATTTGTTATTTTGTTTTGGGTTTTGTTCATTTGTATTGCACTTCTCAGCCAGTTAGATACGAACCGGAAAAGGTAGGTATAGTTTGCGAATTAAATTCTTACCGCTGATTGGACGAGACACCTGTCACACAAGATAAACAGGAAGTAGGAAATTGTGTCTCTAACTTTGTTTCTTGTGTGTTCTGCTTCATTTTAAAACAATTTTTTCGGTGTGCAAAACTAAGAAAATAATTACATTTTTCATTAGAAAGCAAGGAAATGGAATTTATTCAACGTTACTTTGAGGACGGACATTCGTATGCCGTGATGTTGGATATGCTGATGACATATCACGGTATAAAGATTAGTTTGCGAACTGCTGTGTCTCTTTTAAAAGAAAAAAAAAATTCCACAAGAACTGCAAAAATTTGTCAGAACGCCATATTTGAAACCACAATAAGGACAGTACATGTTTGCACATTCATACACACACGAATCTACCGCCGTTACAGTACTTCCTGTATATCTTGAGTGACAGATGTCTCGTCCAATCAGAGGTAAGAATTTCATTCGCAAACTATACCTACCTTTTCCGGTTCGTTTCTGAACAGCCGAGAAGTGCAAACCAAAATAACAAATTAGTTTTGGGTTTTGTTATTTTGATTTGGGTTTTGTTATTTTGTTTTTGAATGTTTTATTTTGTTTTGGGTTTTGTTATTGTGGTTTTTAATGTTATTTTGTTTTCATTTTGTTAAGTTGTTTTGCACTTCTCGGCCACCGTAACAGAACACAGTTATGAGAGTAAAAACTTCCTTTATTTCTCATTATAATCCCCTGCTGCACTAATGCACTTGCTCAGTGGTAGATTTTCTGCCCGCCATTTGGAAGGCTCGGGTTCGTTTTCCAGCCAGCGCCCAAACCTCAGCCACTGGATGCAGTGCCGGTCTCAAGCACAGATAAAATGGGAGGGTTGTGTCAGGAAGGGAACCCGGCTTAAAACCTGTGCCAAGATTGTATGTGCGAACCAGGTGGTCCAATGTGGCGATCTCTTGCCAGGAGCAATGAAAAGACCATCAACAACAGCTAATGCACTTATCCCTGGGTATCAGTAGTGCTTGGATACCATCAAGGTAGAATGTTTTCACAGTCGCATATCCATGATCGAACTGCCTGCTTCATTTCTGAAATGATGGCACCTTCAATGGCCCAAACATGTGGAAATGGCTTGGAGCGAGGTCGGGACTGCACGGTGCATGTGGTAATAACTCGCAACCGAAATTTCTGGAATGTGCCACTGGTGCCAGTTGCAAAAAATTATCCATCAATTTCAAGAACCAGGCGTTCCACTTACTGAATGTTCACTGGAACGACTGCAATGGGCTCCGAGCCACCTTGGCCGAGATCGTCATTCGAGGATATACAGCCTGGTTTAAAACGTTTGCACTATTCCAATGTTTTTGCATTTAAGAATCTCATCACCGTACTGTGCTACTGAAAATTTCATCCGGTTTTACATCTTCATTCATGCGAAACGCCATCACAAGTCCCTGTTTGACTTGAACGCCCCTCATAGTAAACAATTACAAAAGTTATTGTTCGTCATTTCTTATGCAAATGAAACCTCATACATCAGTTCCTGAGTTGGAAGGGAAAACAGCTCTCAGTAAAATCACCTCCCAGCACAGGATTTTATTTACCGAGCTATAACAGAGTGTTTGCTCAGCTAAAGATAAAGGAAATGAATGCTGCCAAGTGTGATTCTGAAAGGGTTTTCATTTGAAACCAACTCTCTAAAAGTGACAGAGTCAGAGTTAAGTCAGGGTCAAGACTTTGTCAAGATGTCAAGATGAACAGCTTCGGCAAACAGTGAAACTGTCAGTCGTGAATCTATGTGATATTGTCTGGCCAGTAGTGATAGGATTTAGAGCATCAAGGCTTGGGTTTAATGTTCTCCTGTTTAAAGATGAGAGTCGTGCACCTAAACAATCTTACAGACATACGGACATAATTGAAAGTCTGAATGGTTTTGCTTCTTGCTTTAAGTTGAAAATCATTAAGCATATAATAATAATAATAATAATAATAATAATAATAATAATAATAATGCCTGCTATGCCTGGTCTGATACTAAACTGTGAATAATGTAATTTTTTACAAATAACTTTTTTTGTTAATTTGTTAATTTGTTTTTTTTAACAACAAATAACAAAATTATTATCTGTTTCTTTAAAGTTTCACAGAATTAAAAGCAAGTGCTTGTGTTTTCTGCTGATAGTGGAAACATTTCTTCTCTAAAGCGTGATGATTTTAGGCTTCTCAGAAAATAAAGATAAAAAGCCATATAACCCAATTTGGAATCGAAAAAAAAGGAAAAAATGATGTAACTTTCATGCTTTGTCAACTTTGAATATGGTCCAAAGTAAGCAGGACAGGGTATAATAGTGGATACACATAATTAAAAGAGCTTCTTAAAAAAACATACAGTGTAGGCTGGACAAACTAAAGCAGCTGATGAGCTAAAACTTCACTATGCAGGATACCTGAAGCTCCACATCTACTAAATCTACATATTTGTAAAGATCATCCTTCATCCTTACAGCATCCTTCATGGTGTGATATTCCTTATAAATAAACATATTGATGCACAATGGGGAGAAACTGAAGATGTGAAATACGCTGTATTGGTAAAGGGGTCAGTGTGGGGAAAATGAAAGCGGGGGACAAGCACAAAAGATTCGGCACAAACAGCCTAATGGGCGAATATGACAAGACCTCATTAGGACCGGGCTTGGATGAGGACACACACGGTATGCAGCTTTGATGGAAATTAAGCAGCAGTGTTCTGAAAACACAAAGAAAGAGCTGATCAAGAACAATAGAAAATGATTGTCCACATTAATTTCCTTCAGGTGACCGACACACACACACACACACACACACACACACACACACACACACACACTAATAGTGGTTGGTTAGAGCTTTTTCCAATATAGGTATGAAAAAAGAAACTTGATTTATAAATATTTATAAATATTTGTTTCAAAGGAAGCATAATTTTTTTTTATTTTTTAAAAAGCTACGTTCTCATTTTTGAAACTGCTGCCAGCGATTCCAACGAACTAACTTCTGACATAGTGTGCGTGCATTCTGGAACTGCTTAAATATCTATTTATTAACCATATTAACCAGTCATGCAATAAAAATAGGCTTATGTTTTTTATTAAATAACATCATGAACAGACCTTTTTCCTGCATAAATACAGTAGTGTTTAGTCTTTAAGTCAGTCGTATGCAAACACGAGCATCTCAAAGACAGTTAGTGTTATAAGAATGCAAAATTCCTAGATCATTTAACGTGACCAAGACAAAACCATGCAGCCTTTGTTTCTCCATCCAACACATTTAAACGATTATTGCGTCTCGGGCAGCGGGATTTATGACACTTGGCTGTGATATACAAGGCTAGATTTACACGCTCGTTTTGTGCATAAATGAGCTTTATGACTTTTTTAGGGCAGGCAAAGTCATTTTGTCATTGAAACGTTCACTGATGACGTTGGCTTCTTCGTTTGGGCAGTGAAAAGAGGCCTGTTGAAAGCGTAGCATGATTGGATTGAAGAGACGTGCCATCCTGTCACAACCCAGGGGGATTCTGGGCACACAGCCCAACAAAGCATCTGAACAGCTCATAAACGGCTGAAACTAACAAGACACTGGAGCAAGGTCACATCCCTAAAATATATAGACACAAGGAGTATTTACTGTTTAGTTTAGACTTGAGTAATTTCTTATCACTTTTTTTATGTGCTACTACAGTAGACACAACTATTACTGAATGATTGGTGTCCATAAAGTTGACCATAATTTACTTGTGGAGGTGAAATGACTACATATTGAGATCTGTGGTTGTGTGTGTGCGTGCGTGTGTTTAGTCACCTAATTTTTATTTTCTTTATGGATGTTGTTGAAGACTAGACAACTATTGGTTAGGCTCTAATTGCTAAAATGTTACGATAGTGCCAGGAAGGCACCCAAGCTATAGTTCCCATCAGCCCATCCACATCACATTAGCAGAACCCCGCCTACGTCTCTATGTGGCTCATTGAGTGTCCTATTTAGTTCAGGTTGTTGAATGAGTCTTTGTCTCGGATTTGTTGTAGCAAACCCATTTCTGTACCTAGTTTGACTTCATGTCTAAGTTTATCTGTTTGTTTTTGTGTTTCATTTATTATAGCATTGCTTGATGATAAATGTATCTGTCTTCACTATAGTTATGTGGATGTAGCAGTGCTTGAAAGGAAATGTGTCATGTGGGACCAACTAGGGAGAGCCTGCCAATGGTCGGTGGAACTGACTTGATATCATGTGGCATGTGGCCCATCCTGGGATTGGTTGATTGTTTGATTGATTGATTGATTTTTTTTTCTTGGGTGGGGGGGGGTAATATGGCTTCTCCAGTGCAGCCCAAGATGAAACCAGATGGACTGCCTCCCCAATGCATCCCAAGATAACATCGCCAGACCATGCAGTCCATGTTAGAGGCAACCGAGGCAGTCCCAGCCACTGTCCAAGCCACAGAATAGAGAGGAGGACTCTGGTGATAACCAAGCTTTTATTCTTTGTCTCTGGTGATGATGTTTAAAAACCAACCTTCCTGTCCCTCGGATGACATCACTAAAGCACCTGTGATGTATCTTCCTACTATGACTCTGTTCCAAAACACTCATAAACCAAATCATCATTTCCCATAAGAAATAATGAAAACTCTAATTATTTGTTCCACAGCCCCCAAAAATAAATACATAAAAATAATTAATACAATCTATAAAATGAAAATAAAACAAATTAATCTGCACTTTACCTTTAAAAAAGTACAAATAAATCCTGACAGATAAGTGTTTCCATTGGTGCACGCAGATGCCGTGTGTGTGTGTGTGTGCGTGTGGAATTAGCCCCTTCCCTCGCCTCGTTTTACACTGCAACACTCCTCCTCCCGCTCGTTGTCAAAATAAGAGTCGCATGTGTGATACATGATACTCGGCACTCGTAAACTAATACTTGCTYRGTTTCCRAWTMAAAWWTTAYTWMAAATCTTKGCTCRGTTTGCGGAACACTCGTAAACCACGTTACTCGCAATCCGAGGTTCCACTGTATACTGAGTGAGAGCATCAGACACACTCATGGTTATAGGAAAGAGGAAGTTTGGCCACAGCCTTCGCCGCTGCATCTGCTTTTCTGGAATAGAATCTAATTTAGTGTGAGCATTACATTTACACTTTTAAAATGTCACGTGCTGTCACCACTGCAAACTCCCGTTAGCACCTGTTTCTGTATCACAAAATGCTGATCCATCCATGATCATTTTATATCCAGATTCTGTATTGGCGCTTAATATGGATCAATCCTAAGGGAACAAAGTTGTTTAACAGTGGGCAAAGTAGAACTTTCCCTTCTGCAATAAAAAGAGTTACAGGGTTAGAAGTATACATCTTTCCACAGTGTTGTTCATAATTTAGCATTGTACTTTAACCACCATGCAGATAAATGTGATGTTTTTATGTATAAAAGATACTGAAAGTGCATGAGGAACTAAAAATATCAAATTACTGTAACCCACTATATATCTTTAGACTACACCTGCCTTCTCTGTTGCGGGTACTGCACATTAACACATGGGTAATCCTGCTGCTACTGGATCTGATTGGGCTGAGAAGTGCGTGCGTGCGTGCGTGCGTGCGTGCGTGCGTGCGTGCGTGTGTGAGTGGGGATGGCAATACCTTCCACCAAAATTCCACACTGAATTTCGTGTTTCCCTTGTGCAATGGAAAGCCTACCCACTGGCTACATCCAAACCATCACACAGTATTTGAGTGACTATTTAGGACCCTATCCAGACTTTGGTGCGTTCTTCAGAAATGGTGCATTAAGGGAGGGCTAGATAGAACAAGATAGAATCAGGAAGGCACTCAAACTATATTTCACATTAAGCTCTACACATAACATCATCCTAGTGAACTCCACCAGCGTGTCTCAGTGAGTATCTTATATATTGTCAATCAGTTCATTGTAAGTGTTTTGTCTCATGAGCCTTTGAAAACAGAAAAATAAACAATTCATTTTCTTTGTATTGACTTTTTCTTAGAGAAAAATGAATGATTCCAACACCCCCCCCCACAGACACAACCCCCTCTCCCCCCGCACAATTTCGTTATGCTGTGATACTACTAGGGCACCTGTGGTGAAAAACACAAGCAGGAGGATGTTATCTCCCTCCGTGAAGGAATGCATGCTGTCAGGTATTATCATTTATGATCTTCCCCATAACACTGATCTCCTATTATGTCTACAGCACGCCACTCTCACTACTAACACCCTAGGCTAACGTAACATATGAGTCATCTTGCTAGTCAGACAAACGCTGGTAAATTAGCATGAAAGATGAAACCAGGGGACTGTATGATTTTAATCAAATGTACATGTAGAAATGTTTTCAGATGTAAAAATGTGACTGTCGGTAACAGGACACGTAAACACAAACATATACAGTATAGTGTACAGTATCACACAGCATCTTCAGGCAATAATACAAACCCACACAGTATCAGATGGTTTACTGGAGCACAGCATTTCCAATGAATGAGATTTATGCCGCATTTTTATTGTTACTGACAAATGACTGCTGGTAAACTGGAAGTCATTATTTTTCAGCGGTGAGTCAGACGGGGCTACAATCAGCTTCGGGTCTCTGCGGATGTGGAATTTTTATATCTGAGAATGTTGATACTTTGGTACTAATTCACATGATACACTTGTGGGTGCGAGAGATAGTCTGGCATTTGAGTCAAAAACACATGTCATTTATTTATTTATTTAATTATAATCACTCATATTTTAATCCCATAGTCAAACCGATCAATAATTACTTATTAGTGTAGCTTAGTGGATACCACTGTCTCCTTGCACCTCCACGTTCTGGGTTCGATTCCCGCCTCGGATCTGTGTGCGTGCAGTTTGCATGTTCCTGTGCTTGGTGGGTTTCCTCAGAGTACTCTGGTTTCCTCCTACAGTCCAAACACATGCAGATTAGCATGATTGGTGTTTCCAAATTTCCCATAGTGTGTGAGTAAGCATGTGACCCTGACTCATGTCCTAAGTCTCCCGGGAATGGCTCCAGGCCCCCCACGACCCTGTATTCTGGATAAAGCGGTATGCATGGATAAAGCAATGAGTGAGAGAGTGAGTTGTGGCAAGCTAGCTAGCTAATGCCAAGAACTAGCCAATAGCTAGCTGGGTAACACTATCTAGACGTTACATCTGTATGATGTTAGCATTGAAACTATATACAGTAAGAACTGAATTATTTCTATTTTTAAATGACATACATTCTATGTAAGGCAAAAAAAAAAAACTTTTTCCTTTTCCAAATAGCACAGTCTGCATTCCAAGGAACCGACAAGATAACATTCTCAAACATAAACAGTTCACAAGAAGTTCTCCCAAAGCAGAGACGCACCAAACCAACAGCTTTGATTTATCTTGTCCTTTGTTTGTAATAAAGGAAGCCATGAAATTCACAGCAGGAATTCCCAGAACACAGTTTTTTCTGCTAATGTCTGTGCTAGTGTTGCTACTTTTCTCGTTTTATGTGCACATATTTTTTTAAAAGTTTGGACTAACAAAGTATTACTTTGTACAGCCAAAGTATTTCACCAAATCATAACCCCAGGCCCTGTACACACTTGAGCACACAGCTTTGATTATACCACTGAGTGTATTTTAGAAGTGTATTGGCCATATAGGTTTAAGGTAAGAAAGCTGCCATCTGCACCAAATGTCTACTTATATCAAAATCATAGGACTGTGAAACAAGCTGTCAGGAAATAGAACATTTGACTGACTCCGTAGTGTGGATTCATATATCTGTGCTTCTTACTTCAGCTGCTTGATGGATATCTTCAAATCTTTCTTCTTTTTTTTTGCCATATGCAAATCAGTAACACGATCCTCTGCATGTGCTCGAGTGGCCAGATATAAAATAATGTACAAAAATCTTCAAAGTGTGCTACCGAAGAGCCAGACTTTCTTGTATCTTGTATTTTGGAAACATTTTGACTCTTCTTTTCAGTGACCTATGAATTAAAAACAAAATCTAACAGTGAGAAACAGATGCAGATGATGATCAGGCTGGTGATTAGTATACTGGTGATGCTGAATGCTGAGTGGTTGGAATAGACGAGAGGGGAAATGAGCTTGCTGCTGAGGTTGTTACACAAACAGCCAGTTTTTACATTGTATCCTTAAACACTTTGCAGCCTCACTCACTCATCATCTATATCGCTTAATCCTGTATTAAGGGTAACTGGAGCCTATCCCAGGAGACTTAGGGCACAAGGCAGGGTAAACCCTGGACAGGGTGCCAATCCATCGCAGGGCACACACACATACACTCATTCACACACTATAGGCAATTTGGGAACGCCAATTAACCTAAAGTACATGTCTTTGGACTGTGAGAGTAAACCGGAGTACCCGGAGGAAACCCACCAAGCACTGGGAGAACATGCAAACTCCATACACACAGAGACGGGAATCGAACCCGGACCCTGGAGGTGCAAGGCGACAGTGCTAACCATTACACCACCGTGGCGCCCACGTTGGAGCCTGTTACAGTAAAATGTTTTTTTTTTCCTCACCATTTTTTTTATTGTATCATTTAAATTGATTTAATTCAGGAAATCAGGGGTGGCTTAAGACTTATACTGTAACTGATGAATTCCCAGTGCCATACAATACCAACAGCATTTTATCCTTTTATCCTTTGATGAAACACCTACAATTTTACACATTTTTCAAAAATGACAATGAGATTGAAAGATTGAAAAAGACAAGTTTTTTGGGTCCACTTTTGTGTTGGGTTCCTACATTTGACAGAAAGAAATCCTGGTGTGATCTGGTGTTGTAGCCCATGTAGCATAGTGGGTTCAATATGAACAGGTTAACAGGTGACTAATCTGGAAATTTTAACGCATTCTTGTTTCTAATGCCAATGAATCAAATGACCAAGTTTAACCCTAGTGCAGTTACCTGGCTGTGTGTGATAATGGCACGTTTAACACGGACAAAAAGATGACTGAAGAAACATCACCTGGGATACTGAACGGTAAGTTTCATTATAAAAAGATTCTAGATGGATGTTTGGAAAAAAAAAAGGTGTGCGAGTTACTTTCAAGGGAACTATTTCCCTTGAAATAGAACTATTCTATTGCTAGAATATATTAAATGTAATATGTAGGAGTGGTGGCTCAGGCGATTACGGCTCTAGGTTGTTGATTCTCAGATCTGAGTCTGGGTTCGAGCTCTGCCCTTAGTGAGTTGCCACACCTAATCTATTCGAGAGATTTTTATTTAACATTTGTTAAATGTCAATGTTGGAGACATTATAAAACTCCATAATCTGTTTCTTTTAATCTGTTTGAAATGCATTTCTTTATTTGAACATTGCACATTTATAATAGTAAATCTGAATATTATAAAATTGTAATTAATCATGATTGATGGGTGTGATTTGGTGTGTGTGTGTG
>QMIH01000011.1:1011426-1039501 GCA_003987875.1 Clarias batrachus | reverse complement strand
GTGTGTGTGAGTGTGTGTGAGTGTGTGTGTGTGTGTGAGTGTGTGAGTGTGTGTGTGTGTGTGTGTGTGTGTGTATGAGTGAGTGAGTGAGAGAGAGAGAGAGAGAGAGAGAGAGAGAGACGTAAAATTAGCAATGATGTAAGAGGGTCAAGGTTTTGGGTGATCCAAAGCATTCGTGAGCATTTGCAACCCTCAAATGGTGCTGAAAATCGACATGACGTAAAAATACAACACTAGTCACAGAGGCAGCACTCATTTGTTTACAGGATTGCAGTCCAATAAAAGATGGCGTCCTTTGGGAAAAATGAATCTGCCGGAAATTCTCACAGCTGCTGTATCGTTTGCTGAAATTATGCTGTGAAGTGAAGCCAAAATCACATGGCTATACAAAGTTAGAGGTGGACTTTCTATAGAAGTCAAGCTTCTAGTATGGCGACCTAAGCGAGGGGGCTGCGGGTGGGGGAGCATTATTATGCTTTAATGTTTATTCAGACACAAATAGATGGATGGACTATATAATACAATGTGTCTTTAAGACATTAAGTCCTTGCTTGTTTTTTTAGTTAATTTTATATGTATATGTATATTTACAGTATATACGCACAATCACTCACATTGCATATGCGGCAAAATATACAGTACTGAAATGAAAAGATGAACAATATTACCTTGTTCTCATCTGTGAGTTTATTGATGAATAATGTGCTTGATGATATATCAAGGTATGTGTAATGTACTGTAAGTGTTGGAAGTGTGCACTGCCTCGCTGTAGACAGTGTTCATACTGTAACATTCACACAGATTTTCAAACATATTCCGGAACAATGGTTCCTACAGACTCCTGCCAAAGGAGACAATTCGATCGTGTTATGTTGACACAGTACATTACCAGAACGGTGAAATTTCGACACAAACGACAGCATGATTGTGTTACTTAAGGCCGTCTTATTAAATCCGTCTCGGAATTGTTCTGCCACCTTTTTCAAACTCGGTCCCCATCCATGACCACCTCCGTATGAACGAAAATAATACTCAACTACTGGATGAATACTTTTTCCTTCATCGAGAGACCCATTTCCAACAATAAATGCACAACACAACTTCCTTTTCACTACCTGGAACACTTGCGGCTCAGGGTATGTCAGGTCGACAAACGCACTTGCGCATTTGAGATGCAAAGTTTCAGTACTGTATATTTTAGTGTGTGTGTGTGTGTGTGTGCATATGTCCATGTATTTACATCTAAATTGTATATATAGTATATATATAAATATACTATATATATATATATATATGTTATAAACATGTTATATTTCATTCGCCATGTAATGTAAAATACCGAAAAACAAACTACATCATCCAATGTTTAGCATTTACCTAAATAATTTATTAACGCATGAAGCAAATATTTAAAAATATTTTCTTAGCACTTTGCTAACCTCAAAATGCCGCCGATCCTACTATAGATCCATAAACATCCCTAACTATCCACACTCTCGTTCTCTCACTGTGAGTTTCCATTTCGTGGTTACAAACAGCGGAAATAAACAATTTGCGCTAATCCGAGTCGCAGATCAGTGCCCACAAGATACACTAATGGATTTAAATTTGACCCACAGGAGTGCAAACATTCTGTCTAATTAAGTGAACAAACAGATATCCGGTAAATAGGACTGCACAAATTAGCACCACATGAATTCAATATATTTCTTCTGTCTGTTTCATTTCCTATTACTGGCACACTCTTCTCTGAGGGAAAGAGTGCATAAATAAGTGAGGCCAAATTTTTCCTGTCTCCCTGGCCCAACACTCACCTGCCAGGAATAACAATGAGCAAGGAGCAGTGTTTTAGGACGCTTTGAGCCATCACAGTTATGAATTATGTAGTACTGAAGAGACATATTCAGGGGACATTTGGGCAGGTATAGGGAGGAAATCAACTGAATTTGAATGATTGTAAATCTGTGGGAGTGAAGGTGGGAGTTTAATTGACTTGGCAAATAAGGTGAATAGGGCTTGTATATAATGTCACAAGTTGATATTTGCTACAATTATATACAATCATATCTTATTGCAAAAAACATGATGTAATGACAGATTATACGCAATTCCCAATTCTCTTATTATGGTACTTGATAGAATTTCTGAAGATCAAAGCAAACCTTGAAGGACAAAACTGTTATTAATTATTAAAATTGGGTTTTCACATGAAAGAATTGCGACTCCCATATGCTACATGTTAAATCATAAATAGTTCATTCATCCATCTTTAATAACTGCTTTAGGCTCACAGTGGATCTAAAGCTTATCCTGGGAATACCGGGTGTCATTAATTAAACAATTCATTTTAACAAGTATGTTTTCCTAAACTTTACAGGAATCCGTATTTAGATTTATTTCTATTTTTCAACTTTTTCCTAAGAGAAACAATGCTCAGAAAGAAGAACGTTCAGGAAGGATTCATCTTTAATCCTTAACAGAAATCCATTATTTTCTGGGTGACACTAGATGGTGGGATTATTTTATGCAAAGGCAAACAGTCCTGTGCTGAAAGGATGTTTGAACAGTTTTTCATCAAAATGGGATATTTTTCTTATGGCAGATTTCAAAAGAAGCAAGAATATTTTGTGCATTGTTAAGTTGAGTCAAAAGGATATTACAGTAAAAAAAAAAAAACAATCCAAATGTTTACATAAATTTTTTGGGAAGAAACATCAGTGTGGAATTTTATTCAAACTCCATCACAGTTTTGTCACAATTAAGTTGTAGTTGTAGTTGTGGGGTACTGTAAATACTTGGGCTGTCAATATTAACACATTAATACATATGATTATTCTAGAAAATGTAACACATTACTATTTTTAATGCAAATTAATCATTTGACCAATTTTGACTCTATTGGCTTCCTATGATCGCAGCACTGTTACCCGGCTCGGTGTGATAAGGGCACCTTTAGCACAGATAATAAGATGATTGAGGAAACACCAGGTGTGCTGAACGGCAAGTTTCATTATAAAAACGCTTCTGGATGGAAGTTTGGATAAAACCAAAAGGCTGCTTAAGTTACCTTCAAGGGGAACTATTTTTTACAAGTTTGCATTAAATATAAGATGCTCAGGGGGATAAGGTTCTAGGTTCTTGAGTTTCAGAAATGTGGATCTGGGTTTCAGGTCCAATTCGAGATAATTTAACTTAACATATGATAATTAACAATGATAATGTTTAAGATATTATATATCTTCATAATCATCAGTTTATTAGCATTAATGTTTGTATAACTAGTAAATCTGAGTATTTTCATTGTGATTATTGCGATTATTCACAGACTGTGACTGTGATTAACTAGATTAAACATTTTAATCGATTGACAGCACTAGTAAATATGCAAATGAGTGTAAATAATATTGAATGATTGAGTTTCACCCAACAGTATAAAATGTACAGGTTTTGAATGTACACTGTACCTGAAACTTGAAATGAGGGAAAAAGTAAGTTTTGCACATGAAACAATTTAAATTACCGTGTTTGTTGAAGATCCATTAAGGACAATGCAAAAATGTCTGCTTACAGAATCATCAGCCTCTTCCTTTACCTTCTTGCTTTAGTTTCTTATCATAATCAAGCATTATCATAATACAGAGAAACATTGTGTAATATCCATTTAGGCATCAACCAACTGCATATACTATACAGTACTGCTCAGAAATCCTGATTGGAGAACGGGACATAACAGACATAACCAAAAAAAAACACACTTCCTGCACACAACACATTCATTCACTGTCTCATGTACAAAAAGCAATCATGTGTGTCCTGAGTGTTATTGAAGTTCATCATAGCTCCCAAATGCATAAAAACAAGGGCTGGTTAGAGTTCAAAGATTCTAAAAGACGATAATATATTGATTTTCAACAAAATATTTTATTAAAGACAACCTTTGTGCTTGTAGATAATAATTTTCCAACATAAGTCAAAATCTGAAAATGCCATCTGTCTTTTTTTCTTTTCTCAAATTGTTAATTTAGTCTCACTGTCCTTGCCTTTTTGATTACAGCAGAAGTTCAAGTACAGAGCTACAATATCCAAGTGGGATTATCTGCTGCAAATGAGCGAGATGTGTCTGGGGGATGTGCAAATCTCAAGGGTATCCATGTGGGACTGTCCTCAATGAAGAACTGAGACAGAATTGTGAGAGCTTCAAGCAGAGGCACTATATTAAGACAGCATCACTTCCCCTTCTGAAGTTGTATTATACACGATGTTGATCAAGGACTCAAATCTCTTAATCAGGTCCTGTGGGACTAGAACACTCACTCATTAGCTGGTTTTCAATGTGAAATTGATAGAAATGTGAAATTTTATCAGGAAACAAGTGTGGAGACAATATGTAATCAAATATTTAATTTCTAGTAAGCCCTATGACTAATATGCCACTCCATCATGAAGCACCATGCACACATACATTCACACACAATCTGGAGTCACCAATCCAGCTATTGGCTCTTTTCTAGGATAAAGGAAAAAAAACAATTCATATAGTACCCCAAGTTTCAAGTCACCCCCCCCCCCAAACCCCTTAAATAGGGAAACTAGTTTCAAACTTGAGAGTTGTCCTCAATAGCAATGCTTTAATAAAGTATCATGTATCATAATTGATCATAATACTATGAACATTTGGTTTTTTATGTAATCGAATGTTCAGATTAAAATCTGTAGCTATTTAATTTGGTCAGTTTCTCAGCCTTCGATAGACTGTGATTTAAAAATCAATTATGTATTTTGAGGTCATTTACAAACTAGTTTAAACTTAAGTAGAACCACTGTATTTGGGGTTCTGTGCAACACAGTTACTTTAGAAAGCAGTTTAAACCTTAATAGCACCATGTCATATTGCGATTACTACGACACAAAGTTTTGTTACTTTACAAAATAGTTTCAACCTTAATAGCACCATAGCATTTTGAGTTCATTACAACATAAGTTTTAGTTCCTTTAAAAACTATTTTAAACTGAAATAACACCAGCTGCTACCAAACAGCAGCTCTTACTGTAAGTATGGTTTATCGGTTGCAATGGGCTTTTAGGGGCGTAGCTTTTAAATATTTACTGTTAACAGTGCCAAAAGCAGTAAAACAGGCTTCTGCGAGTTCTACGTAAGCAAAAAACTTCCCAAATATGATGGCATACATTTTTCTATCATATTTATATGCTACTTTAAGTAAGTAAAGTAACGACTTTATTTTTGTCACATATACATTACAGCACCTTCTTTGCATGTCTCAGTGTAAATGGGGTCAGAGCGCAGGGTCAGCCATGGTACAGCGAGCAGTTAGGGTTAAGGGCCTTGCTTAAGGGCCCAACAATGGCAACCTGGCTGAGCTGGGAATCGAACTGCCGATCTTCCGATCAGTAACTCAGTGCCTTAGCCCTCTGAGCTACCACCAAGAATTTTATTCAGTATCTTATTCAGTATCAAAATGTCAAATTATTATTATTATTATTATTATTATTATTATTATTACTACTACTACTACTACTACTACTACTATTATTATTATTATATTATTAGTAGTAGTAGTAGTATTATTTAATGCTCTTGTTTTGAAGAAAAAGTAAAACACTGGTGTCTTATACTACTTGTGTCTAATGAAAAAAAGGTTTTTGTTTTCTTTACTTTTTTTGAAAAAAGAAATATGTTGAAGCCAATTTTTTAAAATGCTGCTCATGCTACTGTACGTCACAGAACAAAATATCACACTCATAAGAAAGTGCTACCTTTTCTTTTTTTTTGCTATTGCCCTTCTGATTGTCAGTGGAGAGAGAATAATTTCATCCCTCCTTTGAGAGTTTGGTTGTGGTCTGATGGCTGCTGCCCTGTTGGGATTCAAGGCACGCATGAAAACACTCTCCGATCCAGCAGAGTCGGGCTGAACTCAGAACATCTAAAACTTTTAGAATATATAACCCCTGGAATAAGAAGTATCGCCATATACTGTATATGAACATTTGAGATCAATTTAACGGAGAGGGTAATTTCTAATCTTCCTCAATTTTTTATTTCTTTACAGCATGGGAAAGATGAATGTTGGGTCTGCAGGCACTATAGTTCTAAGCATTTCCCTTTCACAGACATAAAGAATTTCTTTTGGAAGAAAAAGCCCAAAAAGTCCTTGAGGAACGTTTTTCATCTAACTGTATCTGAGCTGGTTTAGCGAGCTTTCGAAAGTCAAGCTATTATTTATTTGGTGTAGTAGGGATTGCTTATTTGCATGACCTGACAGCTTCCTGTTCATATTGTGATGTTTCAATTGTTCCAGTTTTTCACTGTTTGCCAACAGCAGGTACCAGATGGTGTGGCAAGAGACTCTTCAGTAATGTAATGATGAATCACCATCCTCCTCTCTCGTGTCCTCCCTGCTCAACAGACAGCACAACGCTCAAAGGGGATGTGTCATTATTAATTGTCCCGGTACGCTGATGCTGCTGAACTGTTCACAATGACGTGTGGTGCTTCATCTGAGAATCAGGAGGAATCCTTTTGATCGTGATCAATAGAATGAACTAGGATGCATGATGATGGATAAAATGAAACAAAAAACAACAACATGAGAGCTCTTCACCACACACCACATCCACCACAGACCACACAAAAACATCCAAAAACAAATGCACAAGACAGTTTTTGTCATTCCCAAAAACTGAACAAAGTCTCTATGTTCAGATCTCATGAATTGCTTATAAAGCAGAGCTAACCAATAAAAAGGTTTAGGATTATTGAACAACATGAGACCGTACTCATGTACGGTTATAAAGGTCATTTTGCCAAGTAATATGTTGAACTGTGTGTTAATAGATCATTCTGCATCAGTAAGAAGCTCTGGGCGATGGTTATATTAATGACACATTTCTAGAAAAATTGGAAAAAATTACTCAGTCACAAGAACATCTTCATAACCATACGGTATATATCCTCTATCTGTTTTCATTACTTTGAAAGTAGACAGCAATCTTTACCACTCGAATTCGTATTCATTAGACTATGAGCAAAGGGCAACAGAAAAACCTCAGGGGCTGTAAAGGTGATAAGATAAAAATAGAAGCGCCTTTTGAACGTGCTACGGTAAGATCCAACCAGCAGGGAGCCCTCTCCCAGAGGATATCATTATAACTGATCTTCCTTATTGTATATACATAGAATTGCTTTATTTCATTATGAACCTATACCCATATCACAAAACCAGATTACAGTGAACATAATAGCAGACAAATAATAGGACTAATAGTTAGCCAACCAAGCAGGAGAAACCCTTAATGTGCTGACCAATTGTCTGTTGCCAGAGAAACCCAACTGACTAAGGGAAACTGTGGCAGCTGTTATGTTGTGGTAACATATGGTGAGCTAGTTGGCTGTAGTTAAATGCATTAATACAGGTTATTGGAGTCATTTTGGAGACATTGTGTTTGTGGCTTCAACTAAAATATTTGTCGATAAGATTTTATGCGGGGTGTTGTGTTCAGATCAAATGTCAGCACATACAGTAAAACACCTTTTGGTCTGTCCAGTGTTTTTTAACTCAGGTTCTGTGTGCATGGTGGGTTTCATCTGGGTTTTCCTCCAGTTTTTTTTAATAATTTTTTTTTTTACCACAGTCCAAAAACAAGCAGATTGGGCTAATTAGCATTTCTAAATTGCCCGTAGTGTGTGAATGTTGACTGGAGGTCTTTCCACGGTCGTACAAATGGGAATAAAAACACTGGTCACCATTGGCCTCCACAGTCCCTAGTTGGACTACAGAGGTTTCTAGATGGATGGATGAATGGAATTTTTTATTTGGAATTATTATTATTATTATTATTATTATTATTATTATTATTCAGTTAAATTGAATATACATGTACATCCTTGTCAAAATTGTCTAATATCTGTAATTTTATACTGCCATGATAAACATGATGCCAAGATTAGGCTAATTGGCATTCCAAAATTGCCTGTAGTGTGTGAATGCATGTTTGAATGTTGACAGGAGGTCCTACCACAGTTGTAAAAATTGCAGTAAGTACAATGGTCAACACTGGCCTCCATGGTCCCTATTGGACTACAGAGGTTCCCAGATGGATGTATGGATGGGTGAATTATTATTATTATTATTATTATTATTATTATTATTATTATTATTTTATTCCTTTTTGGTATTTACACTATCACATGACAGCTAACAACCAAGAAAAGACAGGTGACTATCTCCAAAACATATGATAGCAAGCAAGGGATGTACCAGATGTTTTTAAATTGTGGAGTTCTTTACATGAGAAAAAAAGTTTTTATCTTATTTTTCTCTAATTGAGGTTATCGCATGTCTTTACTTTACTGGGCTGGATTTTCTTCATTTTTCTATGTTCCGGAATGTTCCCTAGTATTAAATGATCATCTGTCCTCTACGCATGCTAATTAGTCTTCCTGTTAAACTGATCACAGGAGGCGGGATTGAAAATGACAAACACACCCACCAGCTAATTAATTCATTTTACAAAAATCAATAAACAGTAGGTGTTTCCTCGACACTACTATACATCTGCTTCTTCAGTGTGCACATCCACCTGCTCTTAAAATTGCTACCATAATAGTCTAGAATTTCACTTCACTCAGGTTTAGGCATACATTTGATACTGTATGTGGTCCTAGTTCTAATTGACAGCTTGTTAAAGGCCTTAGCTTTATTGGTAAAATTGGCCCTGGCACCATAAATCATAAATATCTATAAATATCTAGCCCAATACCCAAATATTGTTCTATTTGCATTTGTTCTTATGTGAAAAGCAAATTTAAGGCTAACCTAAAGGTTGGTAATAATAACAGCTGCTAAATACCCACTCCGTAAATATTCATCATATCTCAAAGCCAGGGTTTATCAGAGGTCACAGAAACTCAGTTTGATTGAGCCGAGCTTTGATTTCCCGCTTTTTTTGGATTCCCTGAACACACAGCATGAAAGCCACGTCCATCCATCACGCTGATAAAACCATGTGGAAGAAACAAGTTGACAGAGCACTTTATACCAAATGGAATAGCAACAAGAGCTGTTAGTCTCCAGAGCGACCCCATATTTGCCTAGTGATTCTCATAAATTGTGTCATGGTGATTCAAGATGATGTTTTTTTTTTATATTTATTAATACTAGAGAGACTGCAGCATCACAGAAGTGCACATTATGGGTGCATTTTAGACCTGTTTTTGTCTGCATGAGTAATATTTGTCCTAGACGCTGCATAGATATCATTATATTGACGTAATGCACTTCACTGGAGGCCAGTGATGTTCATTGGTCCAATTAGCCTAATCTGCATGTTTTTGGACTCTGGGAGGAAACCAAAAAAACCCGGAGGAAACCCACCAAGCAAGCATACACACAGACCCGACGTCGGAATCGAACCCGAACCCTGAAGGTGCAAGGGGACAGTGGTATCCATTAATCCACAACGCTGCCATAAAATGTAGCTAAATGAATAGTAAATGTGTGAGTGGATTATAAACTCTTTCATATTCACCAGACAGCTTTTTGGATCATTTCATTTATAATCCGGTTCCTACCACAAATCCTCCTGACATCTGTGTATTGTCTCTGCCAGTCTGCTTGGCCCATCTTCACCCGGTCTTTCTGGCATAACATTTGTAAATCTGCCAGATTTCAAACACAGCCTTCATTAAATCAGCTCTGGATGTTCCGAATGTCACGGCAGATTTGTATTTCTTTTTTCTGTTGACTTTGCTTCGTTTTTAAATTTTTGTCTTATTGCAGTAAACTAAAACACTGACACGGTGGAGACGTTTCCGAAAAATGTTAAAGTAAATAAAACCCTTCAAACCAATTACAAACAAAAAAAAAATCTGTGGGATTATGGTATAATTAAACGCAATCAGTACCTAAATGAAGTGCATCATGTTGGTGCACACGTCTGGAAATATTTCTCTATTGGGTATTGAGAGGTTTATGGAATGAGCCGAAATGATGTTTCTGCTGCTAATGTAAACAAAAAAGCTGCAAGCTTTTAGACACCCTCACACAATCAGCCAGGGTTAGTCCAGTGGTTATTAGCTATTAACATATTTACTGCAAGCAATAATAAATAAATAAATATATAAATAAACTTTTTAAATATTATAATGTAGTACTTTATCTAACAGAATTGAACATTAGTCTTTTGTCTCAGCTCTATACAGTACATGAGTACATCAGTCTCTGTAAGTGTGTGTGGGTCTATGGAGGTGTATTAAATTCTCTGTCCAAGTTACAGAATTAGTGTACAGTATATACAAGCCCATTCATATCTCCAGCGCATTGCTCTCACTTCCTCAATCACTCCTTGTCTACACCACTTTATCCTGTATACAGGGTCGTGGGGTGCCTGCTGGAGACACGAGACAAGGCGGGGTTCACCCTGGACAGGGTACCAATCCATTGTAAGCATTGCACTCCCACTCTTGTTTATTTTTCCTCTTAAATGAGACATCTGAACTCATTTCCATTGCACTGATTTATTTAATGGTTAGTCCCTTGAGGATACTGGTTTATGAGCCACATGTGCTTCGCGCACGGCGAGATAAATCTCACATAGACACAATCTCACATTTCTGATGTAGAGAATATGGACAATAGGCCATATGTGATGATCAGGTGTCCTCATAACTGTCATAATTAACATAATGTACCTGAATTCCCTGAATTTCTCCTAACACGAAATAAGTAATCAGAATTGTAAATATTCTAATGTTTATAAAACAACTTCATAAGTATGGGTCATTGTTTACTAAAGAAAATCATCGCAAATCTGTCACGTCAACAACAATGGATGCGTTTATGTTTAGTATGAGAGCGCAGTCATTTATAAGGAATTTGAAACTGTTTTAGGGGATCACGGAAAGGTCTTTGACACATGGAACATTTCAGAATTTCACCCGAATTCAAGGACTGGCAGCGATCCCGGACAAAATCTTGGTGAAAATAGCAATGACGTTGACACGATGCTTTCCAAATCTCATATGCTTCCTCAAGTAGAGTCAGCAATACAGTATCAATAGCCAAGGATGCGTAGGAAATTCGGCAACCATACAGTATATTCATTATCTCTTTTATCTCTTCACTCAGTATTACTCACCCCGTGTCTAGAAAGACAAACACGATGTGTAAAGCAAGACAAATTCCGCATCATCACTCAACAGCATCAACACATCTGCTGTCTCCAGTTAATGATTAAGACCATCAGCGCATCCAGAGATCAGTGACGGGTGTTAGAGTTAATCAGCTGTCTCCCGCGAAGGATGTTAATAATGATGATTCTATAAGACTAAGGGTAAAACTCAAATTGCAAGATTAATGATTTTATTTCCACAAAAAGGAAACGAGACATTGTATTGGTTCCAACGAAAGCAGATTGGTAACTAAAGACTTTTTTAGCCAGCTTCATGAAAATGGACAACATGGGCTTTTTCGCGAGTGCTCAACATGCTACGAGAACAGTTACATAAAGAGAGATATGTCACACACTTGGCTTTTTTTTTTAATAGACCTGATTGTGCTTAATTGTATTTTATTTGTTATGTCTCTTTGAGTGTCCCATTATAATAGATGAATTTCAGAGGAAATTGAAGAATTGTACGTAATGCTTATTTTATACACACTTTTTGCATTTTACATATTTAGTTTATAGTTGCCTATAATTCTTGAGCTAGTTGAAAGCTGCGGAATGTGCTATACAGTATGTTCAATAAAACAGTAATAATTTACTAAACATTGTGTAGCCAACAACCCATAATTGTTTAATTCCATTTTTGTAGTTTTGAGAAACAACAATGAACTATTTCAAACTTATAGAGAATATTTTGTGCAAGTCTTCTTTAAGTCAAAAGAATGTTTTTTTAAAAAAAAAAAAAGCACAAATGAAAAAAATGTTATCCCTGGAATGTTTTGGTTATATCACTGTAAATGCTTGTATTTTTTTTTTTTTTTTTTTGGCAAAAAGCTATAAATCCATCTACAGTTTTGTCACAATGGATAAAAGCACATGCAGGTGTGTAGTATCAGTAGTATATTTATTTGTAATTAACAAATGATATCAAACTCATGATTTATCCAAAAATGTACATTTACAGCATTAAGCATTTCAGTTTCACTTTCACTTCAGTAGTTGCTGACCGCGGCATAAGAAGGGAACAAGTATGCATCATATAATGTCCATTTTGCATCGTTACATTGCGCACACTGGTGGTCTGTGATCCCTTAAGGTTATATCAGTGCAGAAATCCCACTGGACATCCGGAGACGCAGCGAGAACCAGAAACCAAAGCAAACATCACAACTTCGACCACAGTTTGCATCTCATGTCTCTTATATGCAAACTTGTGTCTTTTAATTGTTTTTTTTTTATTGTTTTATGGCTCTGTTTTGTACCAAACAGGTGGTAATGATAGCAGAAACAAGAGGGAAAAGTGGGAAGTGTCAATTTGGAAGTGAAACAGACGGTTACTCTACAATATCCCACAAAGCTTGATTGTGCATTTAATATGGTGTTCGCACAACAGTCAAATCACCTACAGTACCTGTTGTGGTAACGACTATAGACGAGTGTAGACATCCCTTTTCTTGGTTTCACCATTCTTCCAAAATCCACTGAACACATTTAGTTCACTCCTCACAGACAGTGTGTTGCACAACTGGTAGTTTCACTTCACCAATCATGTGATTGGTGCAATTTCCTTGCCATGACGTTGTACGCTTGCTTAGATATGTAGGATTTCCTACAATCTTGAAATCGTACTCGTACAGTAATGAATTCGGGGGAATGTCTTACAGGCATTAGCCTTAGCCATTAAACCCTTTTGACTTATGTCTATGAGAAATATGTTTTTAATTAATCACAATCTCTCATGAACAGCAAAACTTTTTCTTGATTAGATAATTGAAGGAAAACCCAACAGAGGATTATAGCTTTAGTGTGCTTTGGTGTACAGTCTGTTCTACTAATCACTTCTTTTAAAAGATGATAAATGATGGTGGAGGTGTAGAGCATTGTCTAACACATCAGTCCAAAATTTCCCTCAGGTGTTCGACTGTATTGAGTTTATGCTGACTGTAAAGGTCATAGTGTCTGATTGACATCATTTTCATGCTCATCGATCCAGTGGACGCAGTGAATGAGGGTCGTGTCACCTGGGAGGAGCTCACTCCAATTACAGTATAAATGTGTCATCATAGGCTAAGTTAATCAGTCAGAAGAACTTTCTATTGATTTCTCACTACTACAGGCATAAAAGACCAACTTTAATCAGTTATACTGTATATTTTTTAAATTTGTGATTTGAGTGCAGACGATGCTGTTCTGCTGCCTGAAACAGTCTCTCTCTCGACAAGCAGTACGAATAAGGTCAGTGGCTAGGGTCCAACTTCCACCAATTTCAGTAATCTTCCAGTATGAAGCCACTAATAATAGAAAAGATAATCTTATAATAGACATATATAGTACACATGATAACGTCCTAAATATTTATTATTTTCCATCTGCTGTGAATTCAGTACCTTTTGTATAACTAGAATACACTAGAATGCATCTACAAGGGCTTAGCATTCCAACATCTGTTTGAATGTTCTATCATGTTGTGTATGAAACCACTGATTAATGTTTTTCCTCTTATGCCTACAAGAAACAAGAAGGCCATATGCTTTGCATCTTATAGTAGAAATCTTTTAAGGTTCTCTAATCAGAGCCTTGAGCAACTTGTTACTGTATATACAGTAAAGTTATTGCTCAGAATAGGTATAAAAGAAAAGCTTAGCAGCCTATATTTAATCAGTGGGGGAAAAAATCAGATCAACAGAAAGACTACTAAAATTGGCTCAGATTCTGTAACATTTGGATGAATAGCTTATCACTGCATGAAACTTCATAATTAAAGCTGCACAATGATTGATGGGAATCTTTTATACTGCCTGAAGATCTAATTGTTGAAATTCATGTAGTGCAGTGGTACTAGGGGATAGAAAGACAACAACTTTTGAAAAAGAAAAAAACTGTTTCACGCAGTGCTCCAATGAACTAACCGATCTAGATAAAATGCTGCAGTAATGAAAATATCTCTCACATTTCTGTTACCATTCAAGTCAACTACAGAAAATGTCAAAGGACGGCAAAATATTTCTGTAATATGCACCACGGCCATTCGAATTGTATTCCATTGTATTTAAGCTAGAAATGGCCAAATGCCAAATCAATATACAATACAGTTTGAAGGTCAGTATGTAACTTAGAATTCATCTCACATAGACGTTCATAACATAATGGGTTCAGCAAGCGGTTTGACCTAGGGTGATGTCCACCGAGCTGAAAGTCGAAAGCAAATCCACCATGACTCATGATGTCACAGTCGTTCATAGAGTAGGCCGAGATTAAATCATGAGCTAATGGGAAAAGAGGGGATGAGATAACTGTCTACAGAGCATGATCAGTGCCACTTTGGACAGTGAGGTTGATTTCTTTGACAAAGCATTTGTGAAGAAAACTGGGAGGTCTTAACAAAAAAGTGTTGTGATTCTTGGTTTTTAATATAGCAAAAAAATGTGTGTTTGTGGTCATCCTTTACCATGTATCAGCCTGTAATTGATATTTTTTTCAGGAGCTTTTCAATCAAGCAACAGATGTCAAAAAGGCGCAATCATAAAAATAGATGAAAGTAAATCAAAATGTACTGTACAGTATATGTTCCAGGATGTTGAGCCCTGATCATCATGGATCGGTAATGCAGTATGAATGGGATGAAGATCATGACATATGAGATGTTCATTCCTGAGCTGAATGAAAGGGCAACCGGCTCAACCAACGAGCACATTGTTGTAAACATTTTTTAATGCATTTTATAAAAATTTCCCCTCATTGTACAAAATTCAGCAATTGGCCAGGATCTCCTGATTCTAAACCCAAGATGATCAGCAAGAAGGTGTTTGTCATTACTGTTCTTTTATAAATGGCTTTTTCTTTTTTGTTTTAAGTGCACCTATTGTGCTTCCTCACCCAACATCAGCTCCTAAACCTCACTATTGCTTTTATGGCATGAAAACAAATCTCCCCCACATTCTAAACTCTAGTGGAAAGCCTCCACAGACTTAACAGTCCTTTCCCTTTTGTCCCCAAAAATATGGGAAAGTTGATATATACTGCGTGTGTCATTCTGTGCTGTTTAAATCAACTATTTAATGCAAGTTTACTGAATTTATAATGAAGTGTCTTTTTGTCTTTTTTGCTTTTGACATAGGCTTAAAGGGGACCTCATACACAAAATTCACTTTTTACTCATAATTTTTTTTTTTTTTTAAATACATTTCCTACTTTTTGTTCTTTTTTCATGTTTGTCATCACTGGGATTTAAACAAGAAAATTAGATTTTCTCCTAATGTGACCTCTTATAAAGGAAACCCTCCCCCTATGGAGATATAGAAGAATCCATTATCTGAGGGTCAGTCCAGATGGAGCATTAACAGACACCTTTTGACCTCTGAGACCTGTACTACATTGTAAAACAAATAGTACAATATGGGACCTTTAACAGCCCATCTTTTACGCTATTACAGTTTGGCAATATTAAATGGGTATGAATGTATTTTTCCTAGACATCACTTTGTCGAAACAAGATGGTGGGTCACATCCTGTGGAAATGAGTTCACCTTGTACTGTATATGTTGAGAGCCGTATAAATCTGAAATTTATGCTCAATGTAATATCACCCACCTTGTAAAAAAAAAAAAAGTCAACTGACCTTGCGGTCTGTGCCCCAGTACCCACTATACAGCAGCCATCTGATCATCACACCATCTGTTAGTATGCCATGGAGGAAAGGCAGGGTAGTTTCATTTATCCTCCTTTGACATGTCATTCTACAGTTATCCTTTACACTGGCTTCTATTTTAAGAGCAATGTTGCCCTGTTCTACTACTAACTATTTATTTTATTAAAATTTTACATGGTTAATGTTGTCACGTCCAAGGATATGAGCAAACAGAACCACAGTTACATTACATACAGTGCTGTAAAACGTATTTGCTTTTTTTTTAATTAATTACAAAAATTCTGTTTTTAGATGATGATTTCCTTTATTAAGGGAAAAAAGCTCTAAACACATAGCCAGCGCTTTATGAAAAAGTAATTCCTAAATCCCCCATTGCTAAATCATGAATGAATCATATAAATTTCATGTTAATATAAACTTTCACTTCCATAGAACCTGACTGACAAAGTGAAGCATCCTCATCTAAAGAAATTCAACTACAGAGGAGAACAGTGGCGGCTGGTGCCAAAAAAAATGGGGGGGGGGGGTCAAACAAAATTTAAATTAAACTTTTAATGCTCGCCTGTAAATAGGCATTTATCAGGTGATTAACCATAATTACTACTATTATAAAATAAAGGCATGACTCACATCGCATCCAGTCAGCAGCTCCGCTTGCCGTAAGAAGTGCTGGAAGACTCGTTGAGAATGGTCCAATCACATGAGCCCAAATATTTTAAAACAATATTGATTTGCTAAGAACAAAAGTGGGAGGGTTCAGGGCGCACTGTGCTGCGCCACAAGGGTGATTTGACAGAATCCAATCAGAGCTCAGCCTCAAGTCACATGCTTTTCAAAAACGTACGTGTCTACATAGACACTCGTTTGTCCGGCGACCCGCGTACACGAACACAAATTAATGTAATACAGTTTAGATTTTTTTTTTATTGCAAATAAATTATATTAAGAAATACAGTGGAATTTTGTGACTAAATGACTTTATTTCATTATTAAAATAAATCATTATTATGTTAAATAATTACATGTTAAAGGAGCATTCTTCTCTGCCTAACTTTAAGGGGGGCAGTGATTGACAGGTATCAGTCTGAAAAGGGTTATAAAGCCATTTCTTAGGCATTGGGACTCCTGCAAACCATGGGAGCCATTATATAAATATTCAGGAGAAAACATGGAACGGTGGTGAACCTTCTCAGGAGTGGCTGGTCTACCAAAATTACTCCAAGAGCACAATGGCGAGTCATCCAGGAGCTCAGAATTCCGAACAACATCTAAAGAACTTCAGGCCTCACTTGCCTTAGTAAAGGTCAGGGTTCATGATTCAGCAATAAGTAAGAGCCCGGGCAAAAATGGCATTAATGCGAGATTTCCAAGGCGAAGACAAAAAGAAGACAAATAATCTGGATTATCTCCAAGAATTTCTCAGCAAATATTCTGACTGTTAAGAAAAACTTTTTGAAAGTTGTACATCCCCTTACATCTGGCATAAACACAGTGTTCCATAACAAGAACATCATACCATCAGTCAAACATAATGGTAATAGTGTAATGGTCTGAGGCTGCAGCTTCAGCACCTGGATGACCATGATTGATGGACCCATGAATTCTGCTTTCTACCAGGAATAGATCCTGAAGAAAAATGTTCAGCCATCATACTTGAGGTCATGCAGCAGGTAAATGATCCAAAACACACCAACAAGAACATTGAATGGCTAAAAAAATGAATTAAAAAAAAAACAAGTTGTGGAGTGTGATTTTTAAATCAAAGTCTGGAATTAAATCTGATTGAGGTGCTGTGGCAATGGCCCAAAACAGGTTAAACCCTCCAATGTAGCTGAATAAAAAAAAATATGTAAAGAAGAGTGTTCCAAAAATTTTTACACTGGGATTTGAAAGGCTTGCTTCCAGTTATCGCAAACTCTTGATTGCAGCTATTGCTGCACAACCAATTATTAGGCTTAGGGGGCAATTTCTTTTTCACATAGGGACAGGCAGGTTTGGACATTTTTTCCCCCATTATTTAAAAACTGCATTTTGTATTTACTCTGGTTATCTTTGCATAATATTAATATTTGTTCAATGATCTCAATCATTTAAGTGTGACAAATATGCAAAAATTTGTGACCAACTACATCACCACATGTTACGGCAGCACTTCTGTTATGGACTGTGCAGAGGTTGGTGAAGACTGCTGAAAAGGTCACAAGGACTCCACTGCCGTCCCTGCAGAGCATTCACTATCTCAGAGTCCACAGGAGAACTACCTCATTCCCCTAGGACCCCACCCATCCTGAGCACAGACTTTTCTCACCACTTCCCTCAGGCCGGAGGTACAGAAGTGTGAAATGCAGCAAATCCAGGCTAAAGAACTCTTTCTGTCCCACTGCCATCAGGCTCCTAAACAGCCGACTGGAGTTTACAATCACAGTCTACCAACTGGAATAGCAACAGCATCTGATTGTTGACACACATCTTCAAACATTCATTGTGGAATTTGCACCATCGTCTGCACAATAACAATTACTTGCACAATCACTTGCACATATTTGCACACACACCGCAGACTTACTCAAACACATTGCAGACTTTTTCACACATTTTGCAGTATTTGCACTGTACATGGGTTGTTTACCTTATATATTTGTATATATTTGTATATATTTTCATATTTTTCACATTTTTATATTTTCATTTTTTTCCCTGTGCCATCAGATTCCCAAACAGATGACAGGAGTTTACAATCGTGGTCTACAGTCTGCACTGATCTTGTAACATTCATTGCAGAATTTGCACAATCATCACAACCTTGCACACTTTCTGCAGACCTACTCAAAGACGTTGCGGACTTTTTTCACAGACTTGTGGAATTTGCACACATTTTCATATTCTGATGTTAAAACTGTGTTAATCTGTAATATCTGTTATTTTATATATATATATGTGAGAACATGTTTCTTTACTGTGCATATCACAAAAAAATTATGAACAAATGTTTTGTTTTGTTTTTTTCCATTATATGGTGCGTCACAAAAATACAGTGCCATAAAAAAATATATATATTTGCCCCTTCCTGGTTTCTCCCATTTTTTGAGACTGGCACTGCATCCAGTCACATCCTTATTTAACGCATCTTAATAAGACAGCTCTTAATTAAGGTGTCAACTAACAACATGAAATGCTTTGTCTAGTTTATGTAGAAGTTAAATATCTCAGACTGTTAGGATGACAGAGAATGCTAATGCCAGTAGGTATTACAGAAGCATGGACATCATAGTTCCTTTTTAATTGGAGATATAATACTGCCATGAAAGCGAAAATCAGGGAGATAGAGATGACTTAGTTTCTGTACATAATTACTAATGAAATTAATGTGAAACTTCTCTTAGATGTAAGACTTTAACGACCTTCTTTATTTAGCAAGCAAGACAGCAAGAATGATGGGAGGGAAGAAACTTTCTACTGCAACACACTTTTTTTTTATAATAGGAGACAGACAGAACACAGTATTGGTGCTGCTTTAATTTTTTTTTTTATGTTATACATATAATATAAAAATGTTTCTGCCAAAGAAACAACAACTAAAGTTTATGAAACATGGAAGTGATCAGTCTTGCTTCCCTAAACATTTCAAGTTGCTAACCTTTTTGGAGAGATCATTTAATATGTGCACCAAAAATGTCCATAATAATAATTTAAAATTCATATTTCTTTATGAGTATTGATAGAAAATTTTATTTAAAAAATTGTTGCTTTGGAAAAGCTTGAAAAACAAAACATCTGTAGTGTCCATAACTATGTCTATGTCATAACTAAAATTCATGTTTCAATGTCTTAACAATTCTGCGTTTTAAATACATTTTTTCAGGTTTATGTCTTTTCATGTGAAATCTAAATTGGCTAGGTTTCATTTAAATGACAATTAAGATCATAGAAAGATTTTAATTCAAAGGTTACGGACACTACATACAGTAGAAGGGCATGGAATTGTATTTAGCAAATGTGTTTCTTTTTATCTCATAAAAATTGAAATGTGTATGAATATTTATAAAAAGCAAAGTATGGATCGAGAGATAAGAAGCATTAGGTAAGTATTATGGAAGTAATACCCTTTTCACTTAGGTGAGACCAATACCATTTTTGGCTGAGAGATTAGAGGAGAATGATCAGACTGGTTTGTCATGACAGAAAGTCTATTCTAACTAAGGTAAGCATTCTCTACAACCATAGTGGACAGAAAAGGCTCTCAGATCTCACAGCATGTGAAAAAAAGCTACACAGTGATGTTTAAATGATCTTTAGCTTTTCAGTGTTAGCATCACTATTTTCCACTTGCTGTTTCTGTTCACCCCAGATGTAAATGAAGTTGATTACTGTATATGGACTGCTATATCAATCTTAACAACATTGTATTTACACCCAGTGAACAGCCAATTCCTCATTGTATTTTGTGATTTTTACACCATTCTGTGCAAATTCTGAATGGTATCTGAACCTTTTAAGTTTTGCATTTCACTGCAACATCATGATTAGATAACTGCATGGATGTCCAGATGTCCTAATAAAATGCCCATTAAACGGATGCATCCATCCATCTAGGAACCTCTGTAGTCCAAGTAGGGACCATGGAGGCCAAGAGGGACCATTATTTATTTATTTATTTATTTATTTATTTATTCTCATTTCTATGACTGTGGTAGAACCTCCAATCAACATTCACATGCACATTCACACACTGCGGGCAATTTGGGATCACCAGTTAGCATAAGCTGCATGTCATGGGACTGTGGGAGGAAATCCACCAAGCATGGGGAGAACATGCAAACATTACAAATCCAAAGTGATCTCTGATCTCAGTTTACTATCTGTGAGGAGATTCAGATATTCTCCATGTGCTGGTGAGGGTTTTCTCTCATTTGGTAAAATACAGTCCAATACAATACTGCTAATATATATATATGGGCACTACTATCATTGGATTGTACACACTACATAGCCCACTAGTTTTCCAATCCTGAAACTCTCTAGATAGAAGTAAATAGAAATATAAGAAATGTTAAGGAAATGTTTCTCATCACTGTCCAACATCTCCATGGTTTATCCTCTTCATCTTTTGGCTACACACTGTACTACCAGAAAGAATTAACTGACGCGAATAAAATAAAACTACTTTCACCCCTGTTAATTACACTAGCTGTGGGTAACTGTATAATACATTACTAATATGTACTAAGTATTAATATATAATAGAAGGCTGTCCATTTAATCTGTTTTGTTTCCTTTGTAGTGTATGTAGTACTGTATTTCTGAGAAGAAATGTAACCTTTGCAAAAAGTTTCAGTTAAAGTTTTACATACACTGCCCAGCCAAAGGAAAGTCACTTTTTCAAAAGCGTTAAATTATTGGGCTGCCTCTAGCACCGAAAGCAATTAAGGAGATTTGATATTATTGGAGTTGGGTTTAGAACTGTCCGACTATTTACTGACAAACCTTTAAATTCTTGGAAGAATGCGTAAAAACATTCATGGAAATCAGTAACAACAATCAGTAAAGTAAAAGCATTTCCACACAAGAAGAATAAACAGCTGTGTGTCCATGAGGAAACCTCTTTTTAGTGAGACTAATCAGGAACGAAATAATTGCTATGGAGCATAAAAATTGAACTTTGGAGCAATGAAAAGAAAAATGGGTTCTGATGTGTCCAGATGTACAGTACTCTATTCATGGGTGATGGACGCGTCAGGAAAAGAAGGGAAGCCCATGAAGTGATGCAGCAATCATGCATAATGGCCACTGTACACACCTCTGGAGACAGTGTTACAGTATGATCTGGGGTTGCTTCAGTTAGTCAGGTCTTGACTCAGCAATGTTATATGGCAATAAAACAAAGTCAGCTGGCAACCTCAATGTAATAAATGACCGGCTTATCACATCTATAGACTTTTTTCCTTCCCTAATGCCAGAAGCAAATCCCAGGACTCGAATTGTGAACGTGTGCTTCTGGGAGAAATGAGGAATTGTTTTCACACATGAATTTGCCACCACATTGTGGTTAACACAATGTTATCAAAGGAGGTCAATGAAATCTTGAAGTAGGCAATGTTTTTTGTGCATCGACTCTATGAATGTAAATTGGACTGGGCTGTGAACTGCTTTAGGCACCCACATTTTAAAACTGAAGGTGCTGTAGAGCTAAGAGGAAGTAAAAAAAAATGAAGAGGCACAACATTCCATCATATTCATGTGCTATATTACAGCACAAAACAGGGTAAGAAAAAATAAAAGATAAGATCACAAGAAGCACAAATTCCATTATTAAATTACTTAATTATTAAAATCAAGAGATTAGTCACACTCATGATGTGCGCCGAGGAGAGAACATGGGTCTTAAGGCAATGTTTATATTTGTCCATCATTGAAGAAGATCTTGCTTACAAAAATGGTAGAGTATACCACAGTCTATCGGCAACTACTGGAAATGCAAAAATAAATTCAAAGGAAGGCAAAGAAAATAAAATAAAAAGGGGTAGCAGGGAGAAATACTCCCTTTCAGGTCCACTGAGCATTTCCCACAAACACAGTCAGCCCTGAGAGGGGAATAGATGTTGTGTGGATAAAATGGCAACAGAATGTCATTTCCCGCATGCTATAAATTATGCACAGGACTTTTGGGGTTTTGTTAGAAAGATATTTTAAACTGAGAATCCCATCCTTAATGAATGCACAATGATGTCATTCACCATATGGACCACTTACTGCTGTGTCTTTCTTGCAGAAGTTAATTACTGTGTTTCATTTTCATCACATCTTTCATAATGAGCTAAGTGAACTTAGACATGAGAGGCTAATTGAGTATAAATGAGAAATAAATATTCTGTGAGTCATACTTCATATGCACAATCTGTTCGCATAAAAAAAGCATCATATTGCTATCATTCTGTTTAAGATGCAAAACTTCATGCAAGGATTTAAAGTTTGTCAAAACCTATTTAATCTTTATTTTAAATAATAGTGGCATGGCAGCATAGTGGTTAACAATGTCGCCTTTCCCCGCCAGGGTTGAGGGTTCGATTTTCATATTGGGTCTGTGTGCATGGAGTTTGCATGTTCACCTCATGCTTGGTTGGTTTCCTCCGGGTACTCCGGTTTCCTCCCACAGTCCAAAGTCATGCATGTTAGGCTGATTGGTGTTCCCAAATTGCCCATAGTGTGAGAATGAGTATGTGAGCGTTTGTATGTGTGTGTGTGTGTGTGTGTGTGTGTGTGTGTGTGTGTGTGTGTGTGTGTGTGTGTGTGTGTGTGCGTGCTCTGTGATGTATTGGCACACCAACCAGGATGTACCCTGCCTCATGTCCAAAGTCCCCTTGGAAAGGCTCCTTGCCACAGTGGCCTTATATACAGGATGAAGTAGTATAGACATGAATGAATGAATGAATGAATGAATGAATGAATGAATGAATGAAAGAAAAAGAAAAATTATTTAATACACGGTGACCATGATTTGACTCACAGTTTCACATCTTGCATTCCCTTTAAACCTCCAGTGACAGCAACCTGAAGCCCTTTGACATTTACACAATGAAATATAGCTGGACCATTTTGAGCCTCTCCACCTTTCTGCAAAGAGCTTGAGTCATGAGGGTTTTCCGCCTGACGACAGATTCCCACTGTGCTTTGGGAGTTTACTTCTGTCCCGAAACTGCTAGCAGGAGCAGAAGACTTATTCTTCTTCTTTTACTCCTCACACTGTATACATTTCATGGGACTATTTCTTTGTCCTGAATTATTCTGTCAGCACTAGAAAAACAACATTTAATCCCAGCTTAATTTTGTCCATGGAAAAAAAATGGCTTGTCGAAGTTTCAGAGAATGAAAAAAAGAACATCGAACTGTCCGGATAGATTTACAGCGTCTTACGACAGCATGATGTCAATTGTATATGTACTGCTTACTTATTTACTGTACCGCAGACTGTTATTTAATGACGTCACAATGACAAATGTCTACCTGTCTGAGAGCAGCATGCACTTTCAGATCTATCACACTAAAGTCAGCATGTGTATTCGGGTAAAATCTAGAGTGATGTTGAGCTACAGCTTTCCATAGCTTCACTTCAGGTAATAGAGGAGGAAAGCCATAGGTCAGGGTGAAGTTTCGATTTCACACGTCTACAGTATGTGGGTGTGAAGGAAAAAGGTTTACATCATCGCATATCTTATAATTTATGATGTTGTCAGAGCTACTGTACTTCGTTACTTGACTCCATCCTGTGACAGACAGCACATGGAGAACATGCAAACTCCATGCACACAGAGATTCCGGCAATTGAACGCAAACCCTGGAGGTGCACGGCAACAGTGCAAACCACTACACCACCTTGCAGCCTCTTATCATTTATCATTAGAATAAATATACTTATCATAATCTTATCACTTATCATTGATATAAATATACTTATCATAAGCTTATCACTTCTCATTAGAATAAATACACATTATAATCTTATCACTTATCATTAGAATAGATATACTTATTATATAATCTTATCCCGCCGGCACGGTGGCTTAGTGTTTAGCCGTATCGCCTTCCACCTTCAGGGTCCTTCAGGGTTTGATTCCCAGCCAGGTTCTATTCCCAAATCTGTTTGCATGTGGGTGCCTTGCGATGAATTATCACCCTGTCCAGGATGTACCCTGCCTCATGCTCCAAGACTCCAGGGATAGGCTCCAGGCCTGTGAGTAATCTTATCACTCATCATAGAATAAATATACATATCATAATTTTAATCATTTGACATTGTTGCAATATTAGGATTGTAGTGGAGGCTGGAACACATTCCCAGAAACCATAGTTGCAATGTAGATAGGACTTGGCTGCAGCACACTGCAGCACACTACACTACACTTGGAGCCTTGGGCCAATCCATCACAGGGCACACACACACATACACACACTCAACAGGCAATTTGGGAACACCAATTAACCTAATACTCTGAGGAAACCCACCAAACATGAGGCGAACATTCAAACTCCATGCACATCGAACCCGGACCCTGGAGATGCAAGGCGACAGTGCAAATCACTCCACCACTCTGCCGCCCTACCTTTCTTTACACCTTTCTTTATGAAAGTTGTGTCAACTTTCATATATGCATGTTAACCCTTTAAAAAAAAATCTTTCGCTAAATGCAATGTCAAATGTTTGCGTATGATACCTGTCTACTCCACACTTTGGTTTAAATATGGAAACTTTTTTTCAAAGATGCATGAAGCCAAGACGAAGTAAATATTATGACATGACGAAGGTTGTGGTCGTAGGATTGGCACGAATCTACAACTTTCACTCCAGTGTACATCTAAATCTACCAGCTCAATTTAACAAGTGTTAGTCAGCAGGAAAAAATGAGGGGGGGATAATAAATGCAGCAAAACCACAGACACCGAGATGAAATACTGGCACTGACACTGACACTGACCAGTAGACCACCAAGGCTGAGGGTGAAAATTGCCATGACTCAAATACCAGGAACTAGTCAAAGGAGATCTGCTATCCAAAAAAAAAAAAAAAACGAGGGGGTTATTTAGTCATTTCTTTCATTATGTGAATTGCACAACCGGAATAAAACATCTGAAACATATTACAGTTCTGGTCCAGAAACGAGCTAGTGTTGAGAATGTCTTCATTCATTCTTAAATTTATCTCTCGTCTCCACAGGAAATATCAGTCGCACTCCTACTTTCTCTTCCTTACCGTTCACTTAAGGACATCTTACAATATATTCAGCATTGTGTTCACTTCTTATCTGTTTTGTTTTGTTTTTTTGTTTTTTTTTTCAAAGAAAGACGTCTGGATTAACAGCAGATTCACACACACCCCAAATGAAAAATCTGATCTGATTCACACCAAGGTTGCTGTGAATTATGTCTGCTTATAGTCGAATGCTCGGAAAAGGACAGTCATACTCCGAGAAAGGATTCGTTTCAGTAATGATACTTGGCAGATATTTACCCCGTTCTGTGTCAAGTGGTTGAAACAATTGGAAGCAAATAACAAGAGTGTCTGTGAAGGACGTGTGAGAAATGACTGACATTTTCATGCCCTTTACAAAGAAAACATTCGCACCAGAAATGTGTTCAGTCCCTTCACCTCGTCACACCTTTCGCATGCTTCACCCACAATGCTACAAAGACTGTCACACTCCGGTTGACCGTTCGCATTTGTGCACGGTGCAATACAAATGTGTGAGACCATGTGTGTGATTAAATGCTAAGCCATTCATTTAAAAATAAGTTCAATCGTTTAAGCCCTCATTTGCACAAGAAAAAGACACTCGCACAGAAAGAAGCATGCATATACTAACTTATTTTTTGGTTTGTTTTTTTTGTGCAAAAAGGGGGAAAGGTCTGGGAAGGCTTTTCCCTCATTTTTGGAATGTGGCTGCTGGGAAGCATTAGTGAGGTCAGGCAGTGATGTGGGGTGCGGAGGTCTGAGGTGCAATCAGTATTCTAAATTATCCCAAAGGTCTTCAGTGTGGGTTGAGGTCATGGCTCCGTACAGGTCGAATTCTTCCATTTCAAACTTTGGCAAAGCATGTCTTCATGGACTCGGATTATTGTTATAGTGGAACAAGGTTGGGCTTTTTTGTTCCGGTAAAGGGGAATTGTAATGCTCCAGGATGCAAAAACGTCCTATACGGTTATGTGATCCTAATTCTTTAAGGCATTGGTATATAGTTCGGAAGGTTACAGGTTCAAATCCCACAACCACTAAGTTGTCCCAGTTGGACCCTCAACTGCTCAGATGTATAATGAGATCAAAATGTAAGTCGCTCTGGATAAGGGTGTCTGCTAAATGTATGTAAATGATTATCAGACGTCCACAATTATTTATAAATATTTATAAAACATTTTCACCATGAAGTTACAGATGTGAAATGATAAACAGGACCGTATTTAAAATACTATTTTACTCTTAAAGGTAAACAGGGAAATTTCATGAAACAAGATGACGTTCTCTTCATCTTTTTTCTGTCTTTTCTGGTTCTGCTTTCATTTTTGGGTTCTTTGTTTCACAACCCTCTGATGACTGGTTCCTGGTTTCCTTTATAAAGTTTTCCTTTAAGAGCTCTTTGCCTCCTTTGTCTACACTAGAGTCACATTACTTATGTCACTCATATCCCTGACATGAAAATCTTATCGCTTCATAGCAAACTACTGTACAAGCAAAAGACGTGCCCTTGGATGAAACCGGCATCCTGTTTAAGTTTTGTGAATTGGAAGAACTCAAGAGTCGTGACCCCAGCCCCTACTGAACACCTTCTGACTGCAACTTATACAACATGAGTGCTCTTGTGGCTAATGTGGAAACAAATCCGGCACTTTAAAAATCGATTGCAAAGTCTTCAAAGAAGATTAGACGTTATTATGAATCTAAAATATTATGTCCAGGAAATGTACAGTACAGTATATGGCTGTGACTGTTGCCTCTCCTCATGCTCTGGGGCATACTGTATGTCTATATAGCATTAAAAGCTCAACTTTTCTTCTTCAATTCGGTTAAACGTTTTATCTTTTTAAAAGGCACAATTTCAGCAAAGCATAATGTGAGCTTTGACTCCTGGGGTAAGCCCACGCTCAGTTATTGGAAATCATAGGGATGGTTTTGATACACTCTGTGCTGTCAAGTGTGAGTCAAGGCAAGTGTGTGGGCCAGCAGGCTAGTGAGAATTTTACACTTATGTGTAACTCCTGAGTCTGAGCTCTACTCATTCACTAGAACGCTCTGTCTCAGGGAGAAACAATATTTTGAATATGTTTCATATTTAGTTTCCAAGTAAAGACAAAACAGAGTCACGCCTTAAAGATCAAGATAAAGATCAGTCCCATTAATGTGTGAACTTATTCCCAAACAGATCACCTCCTGAGGACGGCTCCAAAAGACATGCAGATTCGGCCAGTTGGTGTTCCCAAATCTCACAATAATACTTGATTATTTATGATCGTACACAGCGAGTTTATGTTGGCTGGCAAACCACACACACTTTGTTAATGATGGATAAGTACTGTTGCAGTAAAGTTGCAGAACTGCTTATGGTAATGCAGTGATGCTCATGGCAGCCTGTTAGTTAGTTAGTTAGTTAGTTAGTTAGTTAGTTAGTTAGTTAGTTAGTTAGTTAGTTAGTTAGTTAGTTAGTTAGTTAGTTAGTTAGTTAGTTAGTTAGTTAGTTAGTTAGTTAGTTAGTTAGTTAG
>QMIH01000011.1:943428-1007050 GCA_003987875.1 Clarias batrachus | reverse complement strand
CTATATAAAAAATTCCATTGGTAATAATAATAATAATAATAATAATAATAATAATAATAATAATACTGTAAATAACATGAATGCATAAAGGACAATCATTGTGCTCAGAAGTGATTTAGCTCAGTTCAGTGATGACGGGTCTGATGTGAGCAGATGAGTTATTGAGTCTGATGACACTGGACAAGAACGATTTCTTATGTCGTTTCCTTAAACAGTGGGGATGAATGAGTTGGTTACTGCAACTACAGAGCAGTTTTGCTAGCATTCTGTCTCAAACCACTTCCTCCTGGGTAACAAGCTTGTGCTTGAGTAAGTTGCTGTCCTTTGTTTTGATGCCTGATAATTTCAACACGTCACAGCGAAAAAGATGGTAGTTTCAGCACCCTACTGATAAAACATCTGGAGTATCCTGTTGCATACATTGAAGGATGAGAGTCTCATGAGGAAGTAAAGCTGGCTCAGGTCTTTCCTGTAGATAACCTCTCTGTTAACAGACTGTTCAAGGTCCTTATAGCTTCTCACAATTCCACATCTGTCCCCGTCGAAACTGATGGGACAGATGTGTGGTAAATTATTCCTGCTGAAATCCACCACCATCTCTTTCGTCTTCACCATGTTCAGCTGTAAATGATTCCTCCCACATCACCTCACAAAAATGGCCCTCAGGTCCCTATGCACATCTTCCTGTCTGCTTTCAACGAAACCCAAAAACACTGCAGATAACAGATCTCGGTGCAGCACTTCTGTCTGCAGTATAAGTAGTAAAAATAGATGGAGATAGCACCGTACCCTGGGGAGCCCCATTGGTACTTATCAGGCGCTTAGACTCACAGCTCTGTGGTTTCGCAAACAGTGGTCTGTCTGACAGATAATCCTTAATCTATTTAAACCGCGGGGGGTGGGGGGGTATTCCACCTGCATATCCTCTAGTTTTTGCTCTCAGCAATCTAAGCTCAAAGGTATTGAAGTTGCTGGAAAAATCAAAGGACTTGATATGAACTGTGGTGTTAGATCTAATCAAGAAGGATTATGCCTTCTGGAGTAGATATATTATCATCTCCTCCACACCCTCATAGGTCTGATATGAGAACTGAATGGGATCTTGTGATGAGCACAATGTGGTTTGAGGTGAGCCAAGACCAGTCTCTCCATGATCGTCATTATGTGGGAGGTTAATACTACTGCTCTGAAATCGGTTGCTGGAACTTTTCCATAGCACTGGGACCTTCTGAAGGCTCAGGTTAAAGAAATGATTAAAAGGTCCATAAGGACAGCGTTGGTCTTCAGCAAGCAAGGGCTCATGCTATCCTGTCCAGCAGGCTTTCTCCAGGTCACTCTTCACCTGGTGAGCTATAATATAAAATTCAGTCTGGCAGGTGGTGGATGAGGCAGAGTCTGACAACAGGGGCCATGGAGGTAACAAGGACAGTGCACAGTGGTGTCTTTTGCAGGGATCGGAGGGGGGTTGTTGTGGATGTGAGAGTGTTTAAATGTCATAGCTCAGGGTGGTGGTAGGTGGGCTGCCGGGAGTAAAGGTGTCGAGGTCAAAGCTGTTGGAAATCTGGATTAACTCAATAGCTTGTTGAACATTCCCCACTGCTGCACCCCCACAACTCCTCCAAGAGCCAGACCTTATTTTAGAGCTTGAAGAGAGGTCTTTTTAAACTTAAAAAGTGGGTAATTCGAGAGAAAAAAATGGGTAACAGGAGGAAGTTTCATTTTGGTTTCATGCAGATCTCATTGCTGCCTAGGAGACTTAAATGATAAATTTTCGAGAGTTTTTTTTTCTTCTTCTTTTCCTCAGGGTTCTGACATTTACTATGGTGCTTCAGAGAGTCCATAGTATTATATATCTCAGTCAAGGCATTTGAGAAGTCAGTAGTCTAGATGGGAGATGGGAGATATACATCAGAAAAACCATCTCTCCATCTTAACCCTTACAAAATAACTGCAGTTTCTGTGATAAAAACTGCAGTGAAGTCCAATGCAGTACAATGCAGTTGTATTAAAATATGTGTAGTTATTGAACTGTTAATTGCTAAAATGGCCTTATATCAAGTTAATTAACTGTAGTAATTGCAGTTATCCTGCACTGTAGTCCTGAAGTACTGTACTGCAGTAGCTATTATCTGAACTAGGTTATTCTATTATTATTATTATTATTATTATTATTATATTGGTGTTTTGAGCCCCATCACCGCCAAGTTGCCACTTTTAAGCCCTTGAGCAAGGCCCTTTACCCTCTCTGCTCCTGGGGCACTATAAGCTGTCTGACCTGACATTATATTGCTGTATAAATAAATAAATAAATTAAAAAAAAAACACACACACAGTGTTGTCATGTCCAAATCACTGCATTTTCTGCATATGTACTGCATATGTAAAAACATATATACTGCAGTTATTTTTGTCCATAAAACATACATACAGTACAGTACATACATTCACACTCATGGATATTTTTTTTATAGCCAGCATATTTTTGGGAAGTAGGAGCAAATCTGAAGGAAGCCCATGTCGGTCTCATTATACTCCATATTAGGACAAGTTTTTTAATGTTTTTAAACGGTCTTGTTTGTTTCATTATTGTGAAATGAGGCCACCATGCTTTGCATATTTTACAGTGCAACCCAAACAAAAGAACTGAGACCAGACTTGGACACTTAGAAAGGGCATGAGAAATGCTCATGGCAGGCAGTTTGAGGCCAGCTGATGGATATTTTGTGTTACTGCCCAAAGACTTAATTAAGCATAAAGATATAAAAGTGTAGTACTATCTTAACATAATAATAACTTACTTGGCCTGGAATTTTGTTTTATTGATAGATATATAGATAAATGTCAGTTCTGAATTTAAAAAAAAAAAGGTGATCCAACACTTGGGTGATAATTCTGATCATTATCATTTATCATCTAAATTATATACATCAATGCTCTTGATTAAATAATTTACACTTTTCACCTTGCCATTTCACTACTTCCTTGAATGATTAAACATAATCACAATCATTTGAATTCCAATTGTATCTAAGGTGTAGGAACACAGTTTCCAGGCTATGTTTCAGTTACAGTAGCACTGATAAATAAAACATACAGTATAATAGTCCTGTTTCGTCCAGGAGCCCGAAAAATCTAAATCACTGTAATGCTTTAATAAAGCAGGTATGTGTTTTTATGTGTCTAAAACATATGACCAGTCCAACTGTAGCATCCCGACAGTGATCCTGTACTACCAATTACAACATTACATGTTAAGGGCTGTGTAGCTCGCTAAGCTAGGCTTACCAGCCTCCATTCCCCTTAACATTTAGCAAGAGGAACATCTGGGCCCATATTCAAAAAGCTTCGTCACCCTAAAAGTTGCTCCTAATTCTAAGAAATTGTGACAATTTCTTAGAATTTCCCCTTAAATTTAGGACTAAATCTTAGTAAAGATAAAAATCATTAACAAAACATCTTAGCTCTAAAACGCTCCTTAGGTAAAAATTGTTAAGCGTACAGAGGATGACTTTTAAGAGGCGTAAGAGATTCTATAGCAGAGGACAAAATGGCAGAAAGAAGAAATATTCTCCAAACACTGAATGTAATGCTAAAAGTAAACACTGCTGTTCTTTTCAATTTGGTTTTCTTGTTCTTTTACTCCCTTTCATCTCTCTTGGATTGTTGGCTACAACAATCCAAGAGTGCAACTTAAATAGATTGTCCTGTAATCCTGTAAATTGGTAAAAGCTGAGCCATTTTGCCCCTATCAATCTGAATTGGATCACAAATAATAAAATCAGTACGGTAAATAAATGTAAGAACTTAAACATAGTAATTACTGTGTGGAAATTGGTTGCTTCAGAAGTAGACACATATTTAACATTTCGCTGTTTTATACAAATTCTTTTATTAATTCTATTATGATATATTCTATTTTCACAGTTTAAGACCTTTACAAATTTTATTATTAACCAATCACAGTCCTTGAATTGCTGCATTATCCCTAGGAACGGGGTCGACCACACCTCCTCACTAAGACAAAGGTTTTTGTATGTTCCTCACTCAGTGTTGCTCTAAGAAGTTTCCTAAACCACTTTTAGCCTAGGACTCAAAGCTAGGACTTTTTAGGCTAAGATAGGAGCTCTCTGCGAGGCTCTGGCATTCAATCATGGTTTCCAAGCACTAGTGAAATGCTGGAATATGTGCATTAATGTAGCAGGGGATTATATAAAGAAATAAAGGTCGTTTTTACTCTCATACCTGTGTTTTACTGTGCTGCATCAAAAGTCAAATGCAATTTATTACTTTATTTTATTTAAATAATTTTTTTTTTATCAATGTTCAATGTTGAATATTTTCCAGACCAGGTATAAAATATGGAACATTGATTGTACCTTTTGGGAAAACTAAAATGCTTAACTATAGCAACAAACCTTTTTTAAATATTGTTTTTATGAAATGCTATTTGGTCAATATACTGTTACTACTGCTGGAGATTTTTTCTCCATCAAGTGAGTGATCCATCTAGCTGTAGAAAAAAGTATATTACAAAATGCTTCAGTAGCCCTTTTGGTACAGTGTGATGGTCTCTATGCAAGTCACAAACTCTGGTTATGGCAAAAAAGGTCCAGTTCATCAAGATTTCTCCTTCATGTTTGCGAAACCATCCTTTTGCCTGTTAAAAGATGTAAGAAAACCATGTATAATGAATTTTAAAATGTATTTCCTTAGTCTATGAGACTTATGTGCTGGCTACAGTGGCAGTGCTACATTGCTTAGGTGAGCCTTACTGGTCCTGCCACTGGTCCTGGAAAACTCACCCCTGAATGCTTTTTCTTTACAGTTAAATGAGGAACTTGCTGACATCAACCAGTGTAGCTGAACTTGAAGGTGTTGATCTATAAAATGCTTATCATACAATCTGATGACTGCTGTAGCTTTGAGTTTACTTTACCGCTTCCTGTCAATGTTTACAAGCGCCTTATGACACTTTAGGACACTGTACTTATTAAAACCCTGGTTTTCTTTTCCATTTCCGCCACGGAAGGGCCTTCACATTCATTGGTTATGGTTATTAATGGTCAGTTTGTTTTTCTTTGTTAGTTGCTTTTTTTTTTTGTCCAAAACTGACATAGAGGGTGTGGGAATAGTTTGTTTCAATAATGCTTTTATTCATACCCAGAGGTTGACCGTAATCAACAACAGTAGGGCAATTGTAGAAATTGTGATTTTACATCAACTTCACCTTTGTACCAAATCCGGTTAGTCTCTGATCTTGAGTATATACAAATACAGTCAAGTTCATATATATTTCAGCCGTCACTCACCACCAGAACGTAACTGAATTGTAGCCTTTCAGCTTGACTTCAAGGGGATTTAAAATATGCATTAATTATTTAAGAATTGTAGTCAATTTATACAAACTGTCTTGTTTTCAAGCAGTTCAAATAATCAGACAAATTAGCATAACTATACATATAAGGAGTATTTTAATGCTTGGATGCACATATTATATAGTCAATGACTGCATAAAGTCTGGAACCTGTGGACATCACTAAATGCTGAGTTTCCCTCTTTGAGATGCTTTGCCAGGCCTTTGCTACATCCACCTTCAAGCGTTGCATGTTTGTGGGTCCTTCAGCCTTCGTTTTGTTTTTGGTAATTAAAAAACAGGTCCAAAGTTAAGATCATTGGACTGACTTGGCCATTTAATCAAAAAACTCTTGGGTTGCTGTCATGGTAAATTTTTTTAGTCATCATCTATTTGTACTGTGAAGCACCTAACATTTTTACAACATTTAGCTGAATCTGAGCAGAATGTATAGTTCTGTACAATACAGAATTCATGTTACTGCTACTTCTATACACCAGTCACCCATTTCCACTAGCAGCCATAGTACTGCCTACACCATGTTTGACAGTTGATGTGGTAGGCCTCCAAACCCTCCTCTTACCATCATTTCACTACAAGATATTTTACATGTTCTCTAGCATAGTCTAATCTGGTTTCTGTGCTCTTGAATGTTCCCAGTGATTTGCATCTTAAGGTATCCCCATTTTCAATCATGAAGGCATCTCTTGATTATAGACTTTGACAATGTTACTCCTACCTCCCCCAGAGTGTTCCTGACTTGGGTAGGTGCTGTTAAGGGGTTTGTTTTTCCCCACGGAAAGAATTCTATGATCATTCACTTTAGATGCCTTTCATATTCTGCTGTCTCTCTGATAGGTCTGTTTTGTAAGGGCCCAAGCACTGTGACAACAACCCTGCTTCATAATGCGTGAAGGGCCCTCTTGTTTTCCTAAAGGTTTTTTTGATCAGCATCCAGGGCTTTTGAATGGTCTTAACATGCTTAAAATGTCATGAGAAGCAGTACACAAGTTGTAATCTGCAGTCAACTGAATCTGGTTGGAGATCGTGTCACATAGAGGCCTGTGTGGTCTGCTTTGTATGCGTGTATTGACTGGGGATGGTTACATGAAAACTGCTCATATTTTCTTTTGATTTTGTGAAGCTGCTTTGAAATTTCTATACAATATTGTATTAAAATGAGCTCTACTCAACAGGAAGTCATTTATTTTGGGTTGTTTTGCAAAACGCACCCAAACAGTTTTGATATACTCCTACTAGGGGATTGATACAAACATCCCCAAACTGGGCCAATGTGATCTCAAGCTATAAAAGATACAAAATTGCGAAAGGATTTTTCATATCTCAAAAGGTTCAGCTGTGACGATGTCATAAACGTATGTAGAGAAGTGGCTAATAACTTTCTGAGTAACTTCATACACATCATACAACAGTGACTTCATAGTGTGATTTATTTATTTTTTGCCAGGATACAGGGCATTTTTGACATCTTAACATAAAGACCTATTCTAAAATTATGTCATAATGGTATTGATATGTCTCTTTTATATGCATCATGTGGTAATGGTGCTGGCGATGGTGCTTGGGCCAATCATCACTTCTTGGAGCTATTTTTAATTAATTCATGCATTTAAAAAATTGGGACTGGGGGGGGGGGGTAGGGGATGAGGTGGTTCACTCTTTGGACCACATATAGACAGTTCTCTTGAATGGCTAAGAAGTCCAATTTGAACAATTGAAATGGTTGTTTTAAAAGATGCTACTTAGTCCTGAGGGGTCGCCACAGTGGACCACTCGATCCACACAGGTTTTATGCCGGATGCCCTTTCTGACACAAACCCTCCATTTTATAGGAGCTTTTGTTTTTTCTTTATTTGCATTATTATTTTTATTGTGACTATTGACTAAATGACTATTTACAAAAATTATTGTAATTCCTAAATGGGTAATGCTTTTTGTTTGTTTGTCTGTCTGTCTGTTTTTCTGTGTTGAACCCTATGAAATAAATCTGGGAAGGTATTCTTCAGTCCATTTCAAATCCATTGTTCTGGTCTGCAGAGACGATAGGAAAAAAAAACAATAAAAATTGCACTGTTCTTCAAATACGCATGGACCCGACTTTACACATATTAACGTCATTATTGTGCAGCAACACATGCATGACCTGATGTATACAGTTTTATGAAGAAAGCTTTGTAGGTACACGATATGTCTGGGAAGGTAAAGGGTAAAGGGTTTGCTTTTATGTATACACCCTTTGATCGGCTCTCTATGTTCCGCATGTACGGGACAAACAGAGGGTCCTAACCAATTTCAACAATGTATTATCGTCATATTAGTCTATATGCACAGTAGATGATGTGCTGTATTCGTCCAGCGCACCTACAGTACAGTACGAGGGATTTCTCCGCGCGCACCTCGAGGCGATTCGATTGGATCGGAAAAGCGGAAATGGTCACGTGACCGGCGTGGAGCCGATGAACGCGGCGCTTTAGAACGCAGCACGCAGATCTCGGCTTGCTGGGATCGGATTCACTTTCTGTGGAACTTCAGCTGGTGCGGCGTGGCGGTGTGTGAGTGTGTGTGTGTGTGTGAGTGTGCGGAGTCTGCTCGGAGCACGCGTCAGTCTGCTGTACAGGCTGTTTGGAGAAGGTCATGGCGTGGATGCGCTCGTGAGGAATTAGCGCGCTTGGTGTGTTTTTATTTTATTTTATTTACGGGAACATTATTATCGTATTATTCTTGTTATGTTTGTTCTTATTGTTATCGGAAGGATGGGTGTTTATTTAAGGACACCCCGAGAGCACTGAGCTGCTGCGGGACTCGAGAGCACACCCTCAGCCTGCCATGGTTACGCACGCGCGTGTTGGACACGCTGGGCTTCAGGGTGTCATTTTGTTTCCACTCGCCTCGCTTTGAAGATCTGAGAATCTGTCATGCTGCTTTGATCGGGACAACTTCTAAAGCTCGAGCTGCTTTTCTTCTCATTCCACAGTTTTTTTTTTTTTTGTGTGTGTGTGTGTGTCTTCAACTTACTCGCGACGATGACGAATGAACGTGAACCTCCTCCTGCGTATTATATCGGGATGGAAGTGGTGATCGCTCTCGCCTCGGTCTTAGGGAATGTGATGGTGGTCTGGGCGGTGAAGATAAACCGGTCGTTAAGGGACACGACTTTTTACTTCGTGGTCAGCTTGGCGCTGGCGGACATCGCAGTCGGGGCTCTTGCCATCCCCTTGGCGATAACCATCAGCACCGGACTGAAGACGCACTTTTACAGCTGCCTGATGGTCGCCTGCATTATGCTCGTCCTCACTCAGAGCTCCATCCTTGCTCTCCTCGCCATCGCCATCGACCGCTACCTGAGGGTCAAGATCCCACTCAGGTAATCTTCTGCACACCGTGTAGGCCTAATAGTGTCCGGGACGCTAGTTAATGTCCCGCACACCGTGTAGTGTCCCGTGCACCAGGATGTAACAGTAATGTCCCGCCAGGCGGCTGCAGGTGACAATGCCATAGATCATACACATGCAGGCTGCAACACACACTGGCATTATTTTTCCTTAGCCATGCTCTAACTTTCCAAATGTATCAAACAGCCTCTGCAGTGACCTCTAAGTTTATTGCACAATTACATTTCCAATGACAGTGCGTACACTGCTGACACATACCCTATATCCTTCATTCCTTGTCCTGCATTTGACAGACATCCTTATCCAGAGCATGACATTTTACATACATCACATTTCTACAGCTCAGCAGAGGAGGGTTAAGGGTCTTGCTCAAGAGACCTTTTTTTTTTAATTAACATATATATAGGGCTCAGGATTGTGCCATATAGAATGTCATGTCTTTTTTTTCATCACAACCTACTGTAGGCAATATGATGAACTGAATTTTATTTCATTTTGACCAACTATACAGACATGACTGAGCAAAAAAGTAGAAAATGGGTCACATAGGCAAAGAAATAACACAAATGCACATAATCAAATGTTTGTTTTTTTCTTGGTCTTTTTCTCAGTTTTTTTTTTTCTGGTTGTTTTTCGTAGTTGTTCCTACTGTATGACCAAAATATAATGTGCTCATTTTGAGAGTTCTAGATTTTTGTGACGTCATACCCATATTCTGGTAGTGGTCAAATTGACAGATTATAGAAGTAATGATAACGTCCATTCTACCTGACGTTTCTGAAAACTCAACTATACAGTTTGATATCTGATGCCTTCTTGTTAACACACATTGGCAAGGCTTCCATTATAAACATATACTATATATAATCATTAATGACCTATACTGTGTTGCTGGCACAAATCTGTACCGCTTGGGGTTTCAGGGTTTTAACCACAGCGCTAAAAATATTAAGGCTACACTGGACTACTGATAAACAAGCCAAGAAGTTGTTGAATATTGATAAAATGTAGCTAATTATAATGTACAGATTTCAGAAAAAAAAATTATCTGAGATGGGATCTGTATTTAAAAAAAAATATTTTATTATTATTATTATTATTATTATTATTATTATTAGATGCATAGATGCAGGCTTATATGCCTCAACATACAATACCAGTAACAAGTTTTTAAATTCTTTTTGTTTAGTGACCTATTGTCTACCTTCTAGAACAATACTGGAGAATTAAAAACTTTGCAATTACACCTACAGTATTAGGTAATTAAGTAACAACAACAATCTTTTGTTATTTTAATGTATGCAGGTCAGCTGTTCTGGAATAGTTCTGTAGAACAGTATTGTCAGGTGCCTTTATAAAACTCATCAGTCGCCATAATGAAACTTGCTCTCATGAACAGCATCCTAGGAATGCAAGACCAAAACTCATCTCTGCTGCAGAGGAAAAGTTCATTTCGAGTTACCAGCCTCAGAAATCACCAATTAACAAACAGCACCTCAGATAACATAGAGCCGTTATGAAGCTTTACAGTGCATAAGTACAGACACATCTCAATATCAGCTGTTCGAAGGAGATTATTGCATATTTTGGACGCCTTCAGTATTGTTTTACAATGTGGAAAGAAATAAAAATGAGAAACTCATGGCGTTAGAAGGTGTGTTTAAACTTTTGACTGGTCGTGTAGGTATTCAGTTGACTCGTTTATTTTTACAATTTATGATTGTTTAATTCCACATGTTCAGGTTTTTTTTTTTAATGAGCATTTTATACAATTAATATGTATAATGTCGAATGCTGTGTTGGAAATAGAAGCATGTGCAGTTTTCAAGACTGAAAAAGAAGTTGTATTTCGGCAAATCATTAAATCTTTGGCTCTTTTCCCTCTGATGCTTAGATTAAAAAAAAAAAAAAAGGAAACTCAGCGTATCGTGAAGATTTTGAGGCTTCAGTGGAGGCTCAAGTGAGACTTTAATAGTGTATTTGCTATTACAGTGGAGTTTTCTAGCATGCTCTTTTATGAGAAATAACTCATATCAGTCATGTTCCATCCCAATTCCACAATAACAGAGTTGCTATATGTAAGGTAGCCATAGAGGGGGTTCTATAGCACTGGGTATATAATGCATTCTTAAGTCAGGTTGAGACAGCTTTTACATGTAAGTAGCAGAGGTGGGTAGTAACGGGTTACATTTACTCCGTTACATTTACTTGAGTAACTTTTTGGAAAAAATATACTTCTATGAGTATTTTTCTGCACCAAAATTTTTACTTTTACTTGAGTAGATTTGTGAAGAAGAAACACTACTCTTACTCTGCTACATTCGGCTACACCCGATTCGATACTTTTCTAACCATTTATTCTACACATGCAGCCGGTGGATCTACCACCTGACTGTTTCACCAATCAGACGACTCAACAATAATCACATGACTCCGTTTGAACAATCAGTCGCAATAACAAGAACCACATCTTCAGCCGGTGTTCTATAAATTCATCCTACCCGTGAATCCGTTTTACATACGCTCACTGCGCACGTGCAAACAAAAGTTTCTGCATCTTTCCCTAATTTTGCGGAACACCCATGCTGCTACTAGTGTTATTTTGCGGTTAGTGTATGATGTTATATTTCAATAATATAACATATATAATAATATTTATATTATATATAATAATAATATTTTGTATAGTGTATAATCTTATATTTCAATATTTCGGTACGGTATGATGCGTCGCTGGCATCATATACAAATCATGTGTTGCTTGCAAAAGAACAGATTCATACTGTGGTGTCTTCTCTATCTGCCAAATCAGACACACACTTCAGCATATACAGTATATATATATAAAAAAACCTGAGCTAAATGGTTGGTTGAAATGGCTCATTCTCTCAGTGTTTCTCTGAGAGGAAATAATAGTTATTTTAAAAAAAAGGTGTGAGTGAAAGAGTATAGGGTGTGTGTTTCCTATGAGGCAACAAATATGGAATTAGGTAAATGATGTAACAACAACAGTCAGCTGTTATTTTGAGACATGAAAGTCACCTGTTCTTTAATAGGTCTTGTAAAAACAGAACTGTCAAGTGCATTTGCAAAACCAAAAAGTTTTTTTTAGTGTTACCAGATTCTGACTGTGCAGAATATCAGAACAAAGTTATGAGAGTAAAAACTACCTTTATTTCTCTCTATAAAAACTGCTACATTAATACTCTTATCTCAGCATTTGACTAGCGCTTGGGTGGGTACACCAGAGCAATGATCAGACTGCCTGCTTCAGATCTAAAACCCTGGCCTTCCAGGAATTCCTTTAATGCCATAATCATGTGCAAATTGCTTAGAGTGAGATCAGGACTGTATGAGGATGTTGCAATAACCCCTAGTCTAGTTTCAGAGTAATGTGGATGTGGTGCAAAGTGCCAGTATGACGTTGTACATTGTCCTGCAAAAATAGAATGCCTTTGGTAATCAAAATAGGTCATGTTTTCCCATTAAAGGAAATGGCAATTAGAGGAGTTCATTAGAGGTCAGCTGTGCCATTTCAGCAGTGGTGATGACGCTTGGTGAAGCAGTCCAATTATGGCTCCGGTGTACTGAGAAATCTTTCTAATCTTGATGGTATCCAAGCACTCCTGAAATGCTGGGATAAGTGCATTCGTGTAGCAGGAGATTACATAGACATAAAGATGAAGGTGTTCTATTATTCAACGCAATCAAAAGTCCTGGTTTGACTTGAACACCCTTGTATACACACATATATATCAATTAGCCATAACACTGACAATCATTGACAGGTGACATGAATAACAATGATTACCTTGTTACAATGGCACCTGTCCAAGGGTTTGATATATTATGTAGCTGGTGACCCCATGCTGACCCCTGTCCCCTGCCAGAAGTGTCCTACAATGGAACATTAGAACTGGACCATGAATCGGTGCGCGGTGTTCATAAAAGCTTGTTTACATGGACAGCTTTAAACTGAAAAACTGACATTATGATTTGTGAAGATGCCGACCACAAGATGTTAACCGCAACCAGCATTTTTTTTTCTCTAAAAGCAACAGGATCTTTTTTTTAATTTACTTTTTTACAATATGCATATAAAATTCAGTATTTTTACATCACCTGGTAAATCTTTTGAAACCGTATCCTTATTAATATTTGGAGATATGGACAGACGAGCTATTATTTCACATGTATTTAATGTAACTTGACTTAGCGTTCCATGCACCATCTATGTTTTATTACAATGCAAAGTCTCTTACAGTACTGTATGTTGATATATTGTTATCTTTAAAGCAATATCGCGCCAACCTCCACCTTATCTTTGTACCGTTTTTGTTCTCAGCTCAGGATGATATCAGCTGCTCTCCTCCAGGTGGTTGTTTTTTTTTAATATATCCCGAGTTTTTATAGATCTGGGGAAAACTGAATTTTCTTACAGTGCACCTTGGACATGAGAGAAAAAGTTAAAATTGCACTCATTAATAACCATGGCAGAATTAAAGGGCATCATAAAGAATGTGGTGAAGGATGGACGTAGTATTTGAATACGATGATAGTGATTTACATGGACTTACAGTATATGAATAAGTATGGAATTTCATTTTATTGTAATTGGATTCTGGAACGGAAAATCTTATTTTTTGTTTATTCTCACAATATGTATATAATATATTGTACTGTAATAATATTTGTAGCCCGGGATCTGTATTTTATGCAACTAAATTGTAATCATATTATTATTATTATTATTATTATTACTACTCACCCACTCACTGTCTATACCACCTATCCTGTGTACAAGGTCGGGGGGGGGGGGGGGGGGGGGGGGGGGGGGTGGAGCCTATCCAGGGAGACTTAGGGCATGAGGCGGGATACATCCTTTTATTATTATTATTATTATTATTATTATTATTATTATTGAAATCATAAAGCTTTTTACTTCCCAATCACAGAACCCTTTTTTTAAAATTAGATTCAGGTTTTTATGCAGCATTGGTGGCTCAGCAGGAGGTTTCGCTTTCAGTATGTTCCGCTGTGGCGTCCCCTCAATGAGAGCAACCGAAAGACCAACAATCAGTTTTATATGCGTAAATATAGCTGTTCTGATGGCTCGTTTATTTTTACATGATGATATATTTACATGTTCAGGTTTAGCATATGACAGGCTGGCAAGTTTTAGGACTGTAAATGGATGTTTTTTTAATCTTTTCTTAGTATCAAACTAAACAAATGATCATTTCATACCATAAATATGTATAACATGAGAAATGTTATTTATTGTAGGAAAACATTTTTCCATTGTTGGTAGCTTATGCTTGACTTTATTTTAATTTGTTTGCTACATCTTATGCAAGATCAGAATTTATTTACTCGTCCATAAGTTGCTTCAAGGTCATTTCCTTGGGGTCCTTGAGATCCTTGTAGTTGATGCTTGCTGTGTTGAGTTTCAGTTTTCAAGACTGAAAAAGTGGTTGTCAGAGTGTTGTGTTTTGGCAAATCGCTCATCGTTTTTCTCTTTTCCTTCATGTCCCTACATAAAAAAACAGCTGTGAGACATGAATTTAAAATCTTGTTGTTATTGATGGTTTCCAGCAGAGTGTGATATAGAAAAGGTATTATCCCTCTAACTCAACTCAGACTTTGACAGTATATATGCTATCACAGTGGTGTTTTCATAAAAGCATCCTCTTTTATAGGAAATAATTTGTATCAGTCAGTAACAGTCAGTGTTCCATATCAGTTCCACAATAACAGAGCTGCTATATGTACAGTAAGGGGGTCAGAGTACAGTACAGTGGTTCTATGTCACTGGATATACAGTATAATGCATTCCTAAGTGAGGTTGAGACATAGAAGCAGTCATCATTTATGGAACCAGTTTTTGCTGACGGTTTCCTGTTACATACCCAAGCAAGAAATGTGCTGATTTACTATAGTTGCTTGTAGCTTGTAATGACCCATGATCTCAGTGTTTCTGTAGGTGAGATAATCATACAAATAAGAGTAAAGTTTTCCATGAACTGGTCTTCGAAATTGGAACATACTGTATGAGGGGTGTTCAAGTCAAACCGGGACTTTTGACTGTGCTGAATATCAGAACACAGTGATGAGAGTAAAAAACTCCCTTTATTTCTCTATATAATCCACTGCTACACTGATGCACTTATCCCGGTGTTGCACATCTAAAGCTCTGGCTTTAGATGTGCAAGTGGTGCGGTTCAAGTGGTGCGGTGGAATGTATCACATCATGCATTGTTTTGCAAAATAACACCTTAAATCATACTAAGCTGTTTTTTTCCACTAAAGGAAATGGCTATTAAAGGAGTCCCTATGAGGCCACCATTTCAGCATTGATGCTGAAATGAAGCAGGTAGTCTAATCAAAAGTCCTGGTTTGACTTGAACACCCCTCGTCAATACACTTTTGAAGTCATATCCTTATGTGTATTTGGAGATGTGGCTTTTATATTATTATCTGTAAAGCAAAATCGCACAAACTTCCAGCTTATCTTTGTACCGTTTTCAGTCCCAGCTTTGGAGGATACCAGCTGCTGTCCTCCAGGTGCTTGCTTTTTAATATATCTCGAGCTTTTACAGATCCGGGGGAAAATTGCATTTTCTTGCAGTGCACCTTGGACAAAGATATTAACGCTTCCAAATTTTAGGACACTAAACAGTTTCATGAAGAATGTGTTGAAGGCGGCGCGATGTTGTATTTAATGACGTTACGGATTTCTACAGACATACAGTACGTGAATATATGTGAAATTTCATTTTATTGGAATTGGAATGGAAAATCTTATTTTTCATTTGTTGTTGTTTTTTTAATGTTGAGAATTTGTATAGTTGCCATCTTGGCTGGGACTCCCAAGAGATTCTTGATTTCAATGTGACTTCCTGGGAAAATAACAACTGAATAAATAAAAACATGTATGTTTGTATCATGTATCATGTGGATAGAAGTCGAAGTGATCCGTGATGCTCTGGATAATGACACACCCTATGTGGCAACGGTATTGCCTGATGACCTCTTTCAGCAGGATAGAGCACCCTGCTACACCGTGAAGAATTGTTCAAATTTCAAATTTCCATCAAATTTCTCAGATTTCTATCCAGCCCAATCCATGGTCACAAGGTTGGACCTTCACCATATTGGCCCAGTGGTGGCTCTGATGGGAAGATCGGCGGTTCGACCCCCAGCTCCACCAGGTTGAGCAAGGCCCTTAACCCTGTCTGCTCCAGGGGCGCTGCACCATGGCTGACCCTGCACTCTGACCCCAGTTACACTGGGATATGCCAAGAAAGAATTTCCCTGTGCTGTACTGTATATGTGACCAATAAAGATTTAACAATTATTAGTCAGGTGTTTGGAATATTGTGGCTGAACACCTTCACATATTGTTTTCACGATCATTCATGTGAAGAGTCCAAACTTGTTCTGTTGCATAGTAGAACGTTTTATGCCAAACAAAAGGACTTCCATGGAAATTTGCAGTGCTGGAAAATGCCTCAGCGTTACTTCTGAGTTCCTGTAATGGGCAAGTGTTGTTCATGAATGGGTGTGCCAGTTCATTTTAAACAATGAAACTTTTTTTGTTATTTCCTTTTGAACAGGTAGCACTGATCAAGTTAAAAGTTTGATCTGATTTCTTTTTCATTCTCTGTCCCCAGCTACAAGCGGGTAGTAACACCGAGGCGAGCTGGGACGGCGGTAATCGCTTGCTGGCTTGTGGCCCTCATCGTGGGCTTGATTCCCATGCTCGGCTGGAACAACATGGGGAAACTCAACCAGACCAACAACTCTCAGGGACCCGGCATGGTCACCTGCGAGTTCGAGAAAGTTGTCAGCATGGAGTACATGGTCTACTTCAACTTTTTCGGCTGGATGCTGCCTCCACTCGTCCTCATGCTCGTCATCTACTTCGAGATCTTCTACATGATCCACAAGCAGCTCAACAAGAACCTCAATAAGGCGGCCAGCCAAGCCGATCCCAGACGGTATTACGGAAAAGAGCTCAAACTGGCCAAATCTCTCGCCCTGGTGCTTTTTTTCTTTGCCATTAGCTGGTTACCCCTGCACATCCTGAACTGCATCACTCTGTTTTATCCCGAACATAAAACTCTGGACCTTATCTTCGTGGCTATCTTGCTTACCCACGGCAACTCGGCCGTCAACCCGGTCATATACGCTTTCCGCATCAAGAAATTCCGCGTTGCTTTCATCAGGATCTGGGAGCACTATGTGTGCTGCAAGAAAAGGAACCGGTTGCCCAGTAAAGCCACCAGGCGAATGGACTGTCCGGAGATCATGCGACGAAATAATGACATTTGACGAAGCGACCGTAGGACATCGGACATAGCTGGCCGCGTGGATTATTCTAGTGAAACATGTACAATAACTTTTAACATCCAGGTCTGAGATCCTTTGATGCCATGACTTATATTTCCTCCCAGATGAAGCAGCATATTGTCGAAACGTGTGATGGAAATATACACATTACATGTGAGGGGGAAAAGTGCCACGAGTCCATAACTGCTTGTGTTGGTGGAGAAACTACATGCTGTACAGCACTGGCATCTGTCGATCGTGTTCGTCTGTGTTTTAAATTTTCCAAGCTTTATAAGAACATCAACTTTAAAGTGCTTATAGTCACACCATGCCTTTCACAGATCAGGAAATGGGCCGTATTTAATCTTTAAAGAAATGACACTGCAGCATCAATCATGCGGGAGAGTGTTCAGTAGGTGGATGAATTGGGATTATGTTTCCTTGAAGAAGGGCAAATTTAAATAGATAAAATGTGTGTCAAGTCTGCAGTACTGTTATATAATTTGGATTTTATTGTTTTTACAAGTTACTCATCTCATCGTGTTATGGCAACCACCGGAAACATAATGTCAACTTCTGATATGACAGTGTAGACCACCCACATGATTTCTGATATCTACAACGCTTTGAGCAGAAGACCATAATTTAACTGGCAAAACATAACCATGAATTATTCTGGTTTGAAACATACTAATAAAGCCCTGATAGTGTTTTTAGTAAGAATTCTGGTACTGTGATGCTTAGCAAACACCAAGCATCTCCTTGCAACACTTCTGTATTTCCTTCCTTTGGTATTTACCATCACATGTATATTTTTTTCTACAGTTAACAACATGTCTTTCTGAATTTGCATATTGAGAAAAGATACACTCTAGATTAGACCAACATACTCCCTTTTATATAGGAAAGGTCCACGCAAATGTATTTTGAGATGTTTATCAAGAAGCCCCTGCCAGAAAGCCACAGCTATTTCAAGATAGCTGATCACAAAAAAAAAAAACAGAAAAAAAGTGTGTGAGAGAGAGATAGAGAGAGAGACCATTGTAACCACTTGTGCAAACTGCGATGTTCATCTTTGCTCTTGATAACCGCTGGCAAGAGTTTTGGTTTCTCATGCTGTATAGAGTGCCATGAAAGGTTTGTTTATTTATTTATTTATTTTGTCACACGTACATGGTTCAGATCATCAAAAAAATGTAACATTACACAAAAATGTTAAAAAGAGTGATAACAAAATGCAGTTTTTAAATGATGATTTTTCTTTATTAAGGAAAAAATCTATCCAAACCTACCTATGTGAAAAAGGAATTGCCCCCTTGCTAGATCATGAATAATGTGATTTACATTGGAAAGCTGAGGTGCCACACCCAGGCCTGATTATTGGCAGACCTTTTGATTCAAAAAATCACTTAAATACAGGGGCATCTCTACCGGGGTGGCACGGGGTGGCAGTTGCCACCCTAAGAAAAAAGCCTTGCCACCCCGGCACTAGTGTCCTAAAAATAAAAGTGTTTTTTAATTTATCTGACGTTCCAATCCAGATATCAGGTTCAAGTCAATCACACATCAGCCTTTATTTCATTGTTATAGGACAGTGTAAAAATGTGCACCCTAGTGTATACATCGAATAAGAATAGCGTTCCTTGAATCCACAAAAACCATGCAAGGATGCTTGCTTCAGTGTTGCCACTCATAATTTTAATGACACCCCCTTGCCACCCCATGAATAATTTTCTAGATCCGCCCCTGCTTAAATAGAACTCAAAATTAGGTCTCCTGCAAACCACAGTGAGAAGTAGTGGCCAGCCTACCCAAGCAAAACTACATCTAAAAGAACTGCCTCAGGTCCAAAGTGAAAGGCTCGTCTCACGTTACCCTCCACCCCCCAAAGTCTGAAATTAGATCTGATTGAGATCCTTAAACAGGCCATTCAACTCCAATGTGAATGAATTAAAACAATTCCGTGAAGAAAAGTGAGCAAAAGTTCCTCCACAGTGACATGAAAGTCTCTTTGCACAACCAGTTTTTTATTTATTTTTTATGTACAGTAGGTCACAAAAGTGAGTACACCCCTCACATATTACACCCCTGCAAATATTTATTTATATCTTTTCATAGGACAACACTGCATAAATGACTCTTTGACACAATGAAAAGTAGTCAGTGTAAAGTTTGTATAGCAGTGTAAATTTATTGTCCCTTCAAAATAACTAAAAATACAGCCAATAATTGCTGAACCCCTGGCAACAAAAGTGAGTACACCCCTAAGTGAAAATGTACAAATTGAGCACAATTAGTCATTTTCCTTCCCCTTTGTCATGTGACTCATTAGYKKTACACTGYCTCAGGTGTCAMSAGATAGCAGGTGAGTTACATTTGGTATAAAAGCTCTTCCACTCTCTCATACTGTATGAAGTTTATGCCAAAATAACAATGTCTTGTGACTTGAAAGCATTCATATTAATACAATGCATAGGCGTTCCGTATAATTATCCACAATTGTAATGGTGGTTAAAAGTGGAAATGGTGACGGGTGCAAATGCAAAACGATCTAGACCATAAAGGATCTCGAATAAACATCAAACCAGTATATTTGTGCAAACTATAACCAGCCAGAATTCCCAAATAGATGCAAAATTGCTCCAAATTGTAATACTAAATATACACAAAAATTGATTCTATGTTTCAAAAATTGTATGTATGTATACATTTTTTAAATAAAAATATTAAATCTAATACCAATTCTTGCAGTACTACAAGCACAGCACCTCATTGTGCCATAGTGAATGTAAAATAATGATTATTCAGTGCAGTGCTGCCACCTTCAGGTAGGAACAAGAAACGCCAGTGATAAAGAAAACAAAATTCTTACTTGTTTCACAAAAGCATTTCTTTATTCTAGGAAGTACTTAAAAATTCTAGAATTACAAAGATGTCCTGCTACTGTAAAGCACCAATCAGATGATTGCAGTGTGTTAGTAGTTCCTAAACTCTAATAAACAATTATTTTACCTAAAAAGGCTACCAGATATAAACAACAACTCACAAAATACAGTCGTCTAGACCATGATTCAAGTTTATACCGCATGTGCTGATTGTGTTAAAAAAGAAGAGAAGTCCAACAGCCATTGATTTAATATCTGTAGTTTGATAACTGAATTAAAAAAAAAAAAGATTGCACAACACTCAGTAAAACCTACGATCACACCCCTATGACTCATGGATGTTGTCGGGAGTTTCACTTTTTGTGATGGACCTTTGGAAATCTCGGTGTAGCCACATTATTTCACGTGATTCACAGGGAAAGTTTCCTGAGAAAGCAATGACACTTTGTATTCTTCTTCTCATCATAACGGACTGGAGACGGACTCCTGGAACGGAAAGGAAATTCATTTATTATTTATAACAGTGCTGTATACAGTAGGTATTGAGACAACTGAAGCACACTAGTACTAAAGGAAAAAAAACTTTATTACATTCACATATGCAATGTTATTTGCAAACGTAAAGCTCAGTTATTTAAAGAGGGGTTTTTTTTTATTACATTTTTTTTAACCAAATGCTGGGCAGATTTAAATCCTCTGAGCTATGAGGAAGTGCCTGTACTCGAGAAATGACTCATGTTTCCCAAGCTGTACAAATAAATCTTTTCATATTGTTCATTTCAGTTTCATTTTAAAAATAGAAACATCTCTAATCTTGTCAGTACCTTAAGTAGCTTGCTGTTGTTTGGTAGCAGGATCCAAATTTTAAAAAAAAAATTTTTTTAAGCAGCCAGAGTTGGCACCTGGTTTATGGCTGGACTGTGAGCTACATTAACTAGGGCTAGGGTTAGTATACAGTATCACATTAATGAATCATTGTCAAATAGAACCACACAGTACAGGGTGGGCGAAAAGCGATAAGGCATTAAAATCTGGCAATAAAGTCCATATTTCTAATACAAATTCATTTTCATACAAATTCAACCAGTTTCCTGAAATGGCAGGGATGGAATTCTGAAGGAAGTCTTTTGTGAGAACTGATAACCTTCTAAATCCGTAATGGGAATTGTGAATAAACCTTCTAAATTCGAAAATGCTGATCTAACCACGCCCGCACACTAAGAGCAATATGAGGTGATGCACCATGGGGTTGTGCTCCAGTGATACAGGTTTTATTGCCATTAAATATTGCCTAGTTAATTTTTCACCCACCCTGTATAATTAGGTCCACGTCACTTTTAATAAATTGTTCCACTGACTAGAACAACCTCAGGGATTCACCTTAACTGAGGTTTTCCATTTTAAAAAAGTTGTATGAAAAGTAATGGTCAAAACAATGGGTAAGATGAGCAGGCCTAGGTTTTGGAAATGCAAGTTGATCAACCAATCAGGGAATATAAAACTTACCCAACCCCCCTGCTGCATGATCCAACTGCCCAGCTGATTGTTAAGAATGTTGAATATGGCATCCCGTACGAGTTCTTTCAGGTCTGGGCAGTTATTCTTCAAATATAGCGATAATGTCATTGTGGCCTTCAGAAGATGCTTCTCTGGAACAATTTCAGGTCTTTCAGCCACCCATGTTTTACACAGGTATTCCACTTTGTTAGTGAACACACTGGCTACCTGAAAAAGAAAAAAAAAAAAAGCATAATAATATCTCGACTACATATTGAAAACTGCTGGATATGAGCGGTACTGTGGGATGGAATAGCAGACTGCCCCAGGGCATCATGAACATGTGCAAACCAATTTGGTTATTTCTCATTATTACCCAATTTGGGATCAAAGAAACTGAACACAGTGCACAAAGAGTTATACATTTACAGGTTAAATGTAAATCAATGTTTATGCAGTGTGAAATCTGCAGAACTGCATTGTGTTTATACATTTATACATTTACGGCTTCTATATCATGGGTAGCCAATCCTATCTGCAACGGGAGAGTGTGGGGACATTCCAATCAAGCACAGGCCACACCTGTTTAATCAGGTTTAACTGATCAGCTTGCATGGAATGAAGAACTACAACTACACTGGCAAATCCTTTTTTTGTTTGTTTTTTTGAGAACACCCACTGCTTTCCATTATGTTTTTGGCGAAGATAACATTTTCAGTAATCTTCATTGAGGAAACACATCATATGGCAAATACATTCATCATCGATTATGTCAGTCCTTAATGCTCTTTCTTGCATAAAGGAAAATTGTTTTCAGACTGAATGACTACCAAATTACAATTTATATATACAGTATATCAAATATTTATTTACACAACATTAAACGATCATCAATGTGATCTTAAGTGGCATCCAAGATTTGTTTTTGAATGATTTTTTTTTCTTTTTCTTTCATTTTTATTATTTCCTCATTTGCCCCGAGTACCATTTTACTATCTGTGTCACGTACTCTTTACTTTGTTGGAATGCATAAGCGTATGCTTATGCCACAACATTTATTTCTGTCCATGATGGTGGGTAGGTCACACCATTTTGTAAAGTCTTCCAGCACATCCCAAAGACGTTCAATGGGGTAAAGGTCAGGACCAGTTTTCTTATGGCCGCACAGCTGTTTAGTGCAAATCCTATGAGTTCTCATCACATTGTGTGTGTAAAAATGCTGCTAGTTTCACTATTAAACATGGCTCTGACTTGGTGTTGATTTTTTTAATGCTGCAACTTCACCATGCATCTACTGTAAATGGTCTCCAGTTGATCATCATGATTTTTTTCTATGATTTCTCACATTTCTTCTATGAAGCTTATAGTTCAGCAATATCCTTCCAGATCTTACCAATGTGGTGGACAGTTCTTAAGCAAATTTCAGCAATTTAAAAAAATCTCTTGCTTGAAAAAAAAAGCAAGAGAAAATTGCTTGACACAGAACAATAAGTTGACTCTCTGAAACACAGTAACGTTTCCACAGCGACAGGATATGTTTTGCTACATGGTTGTAAGAAATTCATCATTCATTCATTTATTCATCTCCTACAGCATTTATCCTCTACAGGATCACTGGGTTCTGGAGCCTATTCCAGGAGACTTGAGGCATAAGAGGATGAGGCGGGGTACACCCTGAAAAGGGTGCCAAACCATTGTGGAACACATAAACACAACCAGGGTCCGGGTTTGATTCCCACCACGGGGTCTGTGTGCATGGAGTTCCTGTGCATGTTCTCATCATGGCTGATGGGTTTGCTCCGGTTTTCCACTCACAGTCTAAAGACATGCGGATTAAGCTAGTTGGTGTCCCCAAATTGCACGTAGTGTGTGGATGAATGTGTGTGTATGGGTGCCCTGATATAGATTGGCACCCGGTCCAGGGTGTACCCCACCTTGTGCACCCCATGCGACCCTGTATACAGGATAAAGCGGTATAGATGATGAGTGAGTAATTCAGCATGTTTTATGTTGGAGGTGTCCATTATGTCAGATAAATTGTAAATTATGAACAATCAAACAAAAGGACAGTCTGAACTGCTTAGTACATTTATGCCCATCTAAAACCAGTAGTTGCTTTAAAATTTTTGTAGGCAAAAAACAACAACAACAACAACAAAAACGTAGGGCAAAACCAGTGTGACTAGTGTGAAGCTAATCCTAATGCTAACAGGAAGTGTTTAACAGATGCAAATGTGCGCGTGACCCCACACACCTGGTCAGTGCGTGCTCTCTGGACGTCACGCATGAGCGGTTGGATAACGGTCGCATCGTAGTGGTCTCCTAAGTCCCGCAGCTGCTTGGCTATATTCATAGGGTCGAAGTCGCCTGGTAAGGAGAAAGTCATTATGAGTTAGAAACACCATTTTGCATTTGTAACCGGAAAAAAGGCAAAAGCCAAAAAGAAACTAACTCATGAGCGTATCATGGTTATTCCCGGAAACTCACTGTGTACTCGGAAACGCAGCTAGCTAGCTAGCTAGCTAGTACAAATAACACCTCTACAACATTATATGTCGACCCGTGGTCGTAAAAAAATATAAATGTTAATTTAGTAAATGAATGATTAAAAAACATAAGTGACGTTTAATCATTTGATGACAGGTTTGTTTCACGTTAAGACGGTTGGTTTTGTTTACACAGACAAATACCTGGCGTTCAGGTACAGCTAGAAGATTTAGCTCTCTAGTTTAATACTTGCCAATACTATGAATGCTTAACAAAGCAGCACTAATTCGTTCTGAGCCGCTGACACTTTTTAATTTGCTAAGAAACAAGTTAATTTTGTATAATAATAACGTACCACTATTTGAAAATCGGAAGTACATTTCAAACAAACAAGATGTGAAATATCGTTGACTTACCCGGCTGACCATCTGTCTCCAGGTAGGGCTCATCAAAAAAACAACACAGAACATCCACGGTTTGATGTTCAAAATTTTGTCTTTTTACATTTTTCTCCATTGATAAATACTGAAAAGAAAAAGCCTAAATACTACACAAGCCTCTTGGGAGATCAGCCTCTTCCAGCAGGGGGACTCTTATTTTATGACTCAAAAAATTATTTAACAAATATTAAACAGGATTTCTCTTCACAATCGTCCTGGTGAGAAATGATCCACTGTGATCTGGATGTGTATGGTGCACTAAAGACAAAGTACGCTCCCTTTTAGGGTTTGGTTGTTTTTTTTTTAAGAGAATGGTAGTGCCTATCAGCAGTAAGGTATTTTACCTGTTACATCATCGGTTCCCGCCCTTACTGTGTTGCTATGCTAACTTTCACCTGCATGGCGCAGTTTAACCGGCAGATGGCACTATTGGAGCAGTAATGAATCCCACTTTCGGGTCAGCGCGGACTGCTACTCACTTACTGCCACACCCTAACGATTAACCTGCAGAAAAAGGTTAAAAGAAGTAGGATTTAAAGATGTTTTAAAACAAGTTATGCTTGCAAGTGTTTTAATTTTATTTGTATGCAGGTCTTGTGCATGCTTCATCATTGTCTTTTCCGTTAGGATTCCTTTTGGTATTCCAGATTTCCACCCAAAAACATGCCAGTGTGTGAATTGGCAAGTCTAGAATATAGTTGCAAAGCAATGATGATCGGCATCAAGCACCTGCCGCATTGCCACCCGGACGCACCAGAAGAGATTAGTAGGCAGCATCGTCACCAGCTTTTATATAACTTAGGAGTTTATTAGCCACTTTTCACCATAAGTCTAAGGCATCATCACAGCTGAACCGTTTGAGATATCAAAAATCCCTCAAGTTTGCATCCTCAATGTCTTGAGATCATATTGGTCTGGTTTGGTGGCGATTATATAGAGCTGTTGAAGCAGGAATTAATTCACCTGTCTTGTCCGAGCAGACTCCAACACTGCCACACCCTACAACGTTCAATCTGCAAAAATGGTTTCCCTCACGGTAAAGCTTAGTAAAAAGTATGTTTTTAAGACTTTTGCATGTGTGCGTATGTGTGGAAGGTGCTCTGTGTGCAAGGATACTGAATTAAAATGTTAAAAGATCCGGCCAATAAAACCTTTTGAGCCAAGGCCTGAATTTCATGTTTGTATTAAGATTCAAATACATATGTAAATGCAGTCATTGTAGGTCTAAACAGTGAAAAGCTATTAAAATGTTCATAGTATTCCAGTAATGTTTATTGCCAGTTTTCAGTAACTAAATTAAACATGGGGATGGTTTGAACTTTGATCGCCTTGTATATTTCCTTGTATTTTTATGGAATACAAAAAACAAACTTTAATCAAGCTTTAGTGAGTCTTCATTTGCATGCTACTGGACTGTACATGAATGTGAAAGCACTCCTGTTGCTCTGTCATACCGGACTCTCAGTTTGAGTATTTCAAAACGCCCTCACCTCAGACTGCTGCACATATTATTCTTTAACCGAGCTGTGTCTTGTCATCACTCTGGTTTCGTAACACAGGAGACCACAGGAGACTTCTTGCAGGACGAATAAACAGTGTCTATTCATCTTTGAAGTTTAGTTTTTTCTAGTCTGTGGTCCAGTTTTTTGTGTGGGGGTTTAGGCCATGCTGTGTTACAGTTTCCTTTGTGTTTCTTCCAGGTATATACACACACTGGTATATAGATTACTGGTATATTGTATTAATTTTCTCTCATTTATCAGAAAAGGATAGAACTGTCACTCGGTTCAGATCCGTATCGCTGTCCACCATTTAGTGATGCCTGGACTAGTAAATCCTGCATTACTGGGATGGGCTCCAGATCTATCACAACCCTGACCAGGAAAAAATTATTATTGAATGTAATTGAAATAAATGGCAGCTTCCTAATTTGGAGAAACTCTCAGTTGAATTACAGTGAAGTGTGTATAAATACTGTATTTATGATAAAAGACCAGAAAAATAAATTCATTAAGTTTAATCATTCTTCAAACTTGTCAGCTGATGTGTGTAGTGCAGTAGGCAGTGGGTTGTGTTGAAAATGCTCTATAATTAGCATATAGAGGTGCATGACTCAATGGTTAAGTCTTTTGGTTACTGATCAGAAAGTCCAGTGTTAAAACCCCAGCTACCCCCAAGCTTTTTTTGTTGATTCTTTGAGCAAGACTTTTAAGCCTCTCTGCTCCAGGGGTGCCGTATCCTGGCTGACTCTGTGCTCTGACTAGAGCTGCACAATACATCATTTCAGCATCGACATTGCGATGTGCGTGTGCACAAATGGTATTGCAGGATGTGCGATAAAAGGTTAACCCAGTTTGTGCACCTGGTTTAAAAATCTGTCCATCAACTACTAGTAGTGGACAGTTTCCTTTTATTCTAGCAGAATAAACAGGTACATGAACAGTAGTGCCATTGCAGTGTATTGAGAGGCAGCCGTTAAGGTTTTAAGGAAGGACATACTGAATGTTGCACCACAGTTTTGCACAGTAAACGGGCTGCATTTTTTTTTTTTAAATAAAAAAAAAGTAATACTTGAGCAGTGCGGATCTGTGTGGTAATACAGCACTGGACTGTTTAATAATAAACTGCTTATACGGAAGTCATGTCCGTGTGTGTTAACTGGAAGGCTTCGGATACCAATACCTGTGTATTGGGCTTTTCTGATATGCCTTGTAGAATCAAAGTTAACATTACTGTTAAAACATGTAAATTGTACTGCTCTTGGAATATGTGAATGATGTCACAAAAATGCAGAACTAACGACTTGTGTATTATTATTATTATTATTATTAGTCACAAAAACATATAAATAACCATAAAAACATGGTTTATATATCTGTGCTATTTCCTGATTTATAAATCTGTGCTATTTCCTTGCCTATGTGACCCATTTTTCAGTTCATCATACAGTATGTCACTGTACTAATAAATATATAAATATATATACATACATATGTAAATTGGATGTAAAATGTGTGTATTTATGTAATAAGGGAGCTCAAATATATATATATATATATATATATATATATATGTGTGTGTGTGTGTATCATAGATGGCAGAATGCACTTCCTAATTCAACAATGAGCTTCCTTATTTTAGGGTAGGTTAGGGTAACATTCAATATTATCATCATAACATATTAAATTCTTAATTTGCCTGAAGTTAATCAGGAGGTCAAATAGTGTAAACAACCCCAAATAAGGCAAAGAATCACCCCAATTATTCTAGAATGCAATGTTTTTTGTTTGTTTGTTTTTCCCCAGTAACGTGCAGCCCTAGCTCTGACCTCCTTCCTTACTGGGATATGTGAAAAATTAATTTCACTGTGCTGTGAAAAATATTTCAGTCTTCTTAATGGCATTATTATGACAAGTATTAAATATAAGCATGCATACTTGTCACAAAAGTCAATAAAATCTAGGGTTTGTTCTTTATTTTTTCCAGTTGCTAAAACTAATTACTAAAAACAAATTACTTTAGCAAGCAGTGGTTACTTTAGGGGTAGTGGTGGCTCAAAGGGCTAAGGCACTGTGTTACTGAGCGGAAGATCGGCAGTTCAATTCCCAGCTCAGTCGGGTTGCCATTGTTGGGCCCTTGAGCAAGGCCCTTAACCCTATCTGCTCCTGGGTGCTGACCCTGTGCTCTGACCCCAGTTACACTGGGATATGCGAAGAAGGAATTTCACTGTGCTGTACTGTATATGTGACAAAAATAAAGGCTTTTTTTTTTTACTTGCAGTATATACTGTCAACAAATATCCAGGGCATGAGCTCTGCTAATCCCAAATCACTGGTTACAATAATTTGTGCTGTGTAGTCACAAAGTGTTTGAGTTTTTTGTTTTCTTTTGATATGGTTATCCAATCTAAGCTCTCAGATTGGTATTTATTCTCTTTTATGGTGACTGGACTAATTTGCAGTATCATTCGATGATCGATAAATTGTAACTCTCGGGAGAGAAAAAACCTGATAAACAGTCCCTGCACAATTTCGATAATTACTACATTTCTGATGCCCAACTAAACGTAAACACACCAGAGAGCACAAACAAGCAGCCCACAAACGCAGAACAATAAGACCATGTCATCCTTTTATTAAGTTGGCCAAACATCGCCATTTCTCCCTGTGCATTATTTATGCGTCTTAGCACCTCAGAGAGAAAACGGTCACGCCCCGTTTCATCTTTTGTGCAGTATATATCTGTGAGGCGCTATTTTCTCCATTACCTGTCCTGATGCTCTTCTAGCCGTGGCACTGATATTAAAGTTATCAATAATGAGGGCAGAGGAAGCATAAACAGCTGAGCAGCAGTGCGTAATTCCGAGCAGAGAGGGTCAAATGAGATCTGTTTGCATACCTGATATAAATAATTTCTATAAATAATGACAGCGCACATCTGTCAGAGTGGGGAGAAATTTCTGAAGAGGTCATTTTATGTAAGGAGTAAAACTCTTGGAGGCTTATAGAAGAGAAATAAACTAGCAGGGTGGTGTAATGGTTCCTCTTCCCACTCAGAAGATTATTTTACATTTCTGCTTAAAGTCTTTCCTTCTTTTTGTACAACAGACATTTGTACAAATCAGTAATATATTTTCATTTATTATTGAACCAAAAACGTATGGCTATACTTCATGTAAGAGGCAAGTCTCTTTTATTGCTTAAATTACAGTAGCTGTAAACAGATTCATGAATTCAACAGTACTGTTGTAAAGTGTGTCAAAGTCTTGCCATGTTTAATATTTAAATATCAGCCACTTAATCATTTGATATTTTGTCCTTTCCTTGTTACTGTTTTGCATAGAACCCACAATCAGTCTTGGAAATAATTCCTCCCCATTTTTTTCTTGTTTTTTTGTTTGTTTTTTTTCCTTTCCCATTCTGCCAAAACAGTGAATGATGGTGGACTGCAGGCACAATCGGGTCAGAGAGAAACCACACAGACTTTATTTACTGCTCCACTGGCCTTGTACCATTTGTCTGCCATGACACAGGAGGCGAATAAGCTTTACTGTACCTACGCAACCCACGCTGGCCTTATGAGCTCCTTTCCAATTGTGTCTCTGCAGAGACAGGCGACTCAAATCTGATTTGATGCCGTGACAGCTGTCCGAGTCTCCCAGGTGTCCCGCTCTACTCAGCAGCAAAGCGTCTTATTAAACAAGAAATACCACAGAAAACAGAGTGAAACCCTGACAGAGAGAGCAGAGCCCTTTTATGATATTGCTCACAAATAACACATGGATGAGTGAGTGTTTGTGTGTGTGTGTAAGTATTTGTACCCTCCAATCTTTCCCTGAAATCTGTGTCCTTGACAGCTAGGATATAATTACAATCACAAACGATCATTCACGAGAGGTTGTGTGATTAAACACACACACACAGACAGGGCTTAATTTCTCATCTCCCCCATACAGACCTGGGAACTGAATATTACTCCCTTAACAGTGCTTTGCCCTTTTCACATGCTAAACAGTGTGAATCACATTGAGCGCTCCAGTCTTGTAGCTGGATGTCGGATATCGAATGGACTCTTTTGACATTTTGAATATGATTACGACTCCGGGGAGCTCTCATCACTTTTATGTTCAGTCTTGAGCTTTAACTTTACTGATATATGTTAATGATTGCACGGCCAAAACATGATGTCAGCTGGTATTTGGTGAAAGAGAGTTATGATTGTAATCACCAAAAACAGAACCATCTTTTATAGGGCACACTAGATGTCTTTTCCTGATGAGTTTTCCCTCCCGATTCCTCTGGTTTTGCCAAACATCTCGAACGCTAGGTGGACTAGCTATATTAAATTGCCCCCTGGATGTAAATGTATAATATATATTTGCAGTGTCCTGCAATTACCAGCGTACTGTCCAGAGTGTTTTCCTGCCTCTCTCCCTTTGATAACCTTGGGACCTGGCCCAAACGCTGGGTGTAGATCCTGGAGATGTTTTTTTTTTCCCTCTCCCTCCAGCACTCATTTCAAATACAAGTAAGTTTCACAGAGACATCAGCAAGAGACCCTTAATAATAAATTAGTTTTTCGTCCCGTAGTATACAATTAAGTAGACTGAATATGAATAACAATTTTGTGATTTCACAGCTCATTTGAATCATTTCATCATATTTCTACAAAAAGTACCACAGGCTTTCTCAACCCTGTTCCTCAGGACACACTCTAGGCACATAGTCTACATTTTTGACATTAGCTAATGAGCCTGATCAGTATTGTTTAGGGCTGGGCAAAAAAAAAAAGATTACAATAATGTTTTTTTGTTTTTGTTTGTTTTTCATATCAGTCAATTTTTAATGAGCTATTGCAAGACTTTTATTAAATAAAAAGCAGGACAAAATGGTTTAATTAGGCCTTTATTTATTTATTTTAATCAAGGCAGACAAGAATGGAGAGGTACTCACCTCTAACCCTTCATACTGAGCCATGTTGCCACTGCATCCGCAAAAATCTGGATGAATGCAGTAAAGATTTGTACAAGTTGCTCGAAAGCCGTAAGGATGTAATATTGTGTTCCTTCAACATAATGCACCATTTGTTTTTTGGACATGTTAATGCCAGGCGAGGACGTCCTCAAGGAAGAACTAGTTCGGACATAGTAATGATGGCACCGACCATTTAACAGTGTAACTTACACCTAGCAATGTGCAGACGGAAAAGATTTCAGCATTGTGATGTCACTGTCTTGTTATTATGTTGATTGTTCGAATTCCCGATGACATCTCTATGTGGTGATAAAGCACTGAGCATGTCCAGGGATTTAGTCCAACCCACCCGACGCAATGACAACGTAGTAAGTGCATGATAAGCGTCTGGCCAGACCACAGTGCGATCATAGACATTAGAACTGGCGAGTGCATGATACTGTATGTGAAAGTGACCGCATGATGACTCCAAAGTACAGTGGAACCTCGGATTGCGAGTAACGTGGTTTACGAGTGTTCCGCAAACCGAGCAAAGATTTTTAATAAATTTTTAATCGGAAACCGAGTAAGTATTAGTTTACGGGCGTCGAGTATCATGTATCGCGCATGCGACTCTTATTTTGACATCGATCGTCACTCTCACCTCCCCCCAATCCCCCCATGGCTTCGCAAACACACAGAAACGCTGCTCGTCTCTTCTGCATGTGCGCACGTAATTTGACCCCGACACAAGCACACACCCTGACACACGCACAGACGCTCTTTCCCGCCCCTCCCCGGCTTCACAAACACTCTGTAGCAATTCTTTTCAAAGGTAAAGTGCTGGTTCATTTGTTTTGTTTTTTTTACTTTACAGCAGTGATTCCCTTAGTATGCGCTCACGCCAGGTCAGAGAGATTTATTTTTTCCCTGTTAAAACGGTGATTCCGTTGTGTGTGTGTGTGTGTTTGTTGTGAAACTTAAAAAGCGGGGTGGGGAGAGGGAGGAGGAGTGTTACTGTGTAAAACGAGGCGAGGGAAGGGGCTAATTCCACACACACACGGCGCCTCCGCACACCAAAAGAAACACTTATCTGTCAGGATTTATTTGTACTTTTTTTTAAAGGTAAAGTGCAGATTAATTTGTTTTATTTTCATTTTATAGATTGTATTAATTATTTTTATACATTTATTTTTTTAGGGTTATGGAACGAATAATTTGAGTTTTCATTATTTCTTATGGGAAATAATGATTTGGTTTACGAGTGTTTGGAACACTGGCCCACTTCCAGAATGAATTATGCTCGTAATCCAAGGTTCCACTGTAGTGTGAACTTCATAAATGCACATTTCCCCAGTTCAACCCTCTGCTCCACTGTGTTCTTCGATATTTTTTGGACACTGTAGGACCTTCACAGTCTTCATCTGTGTGACAGGGGCCTTACATTTAAATAAAAAAAAGCAAGTCAAATCAACGTGTATATTGACCTAACATCATTAAGACAAAATAAATATGAACAATTTAATCTCTTGAATTCTGTAAATACAATGTCTATATGTGAACTGTAAAATTCATTAATGGGTGTTTGAATGTATTCCTGGTTTTTCTACACAACTTACACACGACTCTGATCTCAGTCAGAGCACAAAAAAATGCAATGCTGCTGAGGTAACCCGTTCTTTTTTTTTATTGACAGTTTCTTCCTCGTGTTCCACACTGATTCTCTTACTGGGTGTGTCTCATTTCAGGGGCTGAAGAGTACATGGTCTTCACTGACTGCATGACCACGAAGGCTGAACCGACGATCTGGTCTAAAGAGCTGAACTGCCGTTGGGTAACATTTCATCACAACTGTCTCTCATGGTACAGATTTCACAGAAATCCCCTATTTTTTATATTTTTTTTTTATATTGTATGATTTATTTTTTTAAATATATTTAATATGCTTAGATCCTGCACCGCCGTAGTCTCTTCTTGTTTCTTCCCCGGCTCACAGAGACTCTTCGGACAGGTTGGGCTGTGGAGCATACACCACTGCACCGTTCGTTTTAGGGAAACCGTATGGCTTTGTGGCAAGAAAGAGCACAACAGATGCCATGTTTGTTTTGAGAATGCTGATGGAAAAGTAAAGAAAAGGTAAGAAAGAGAGTTGCATTGTAGATCAAGAGAAAGGGTATGACAGCTTTTTCATTACCCAGAGATGAACTGTGTGTAAATGAGAGAGGGGACGGGGAAAAGGTGCAGTTGCAAGGAGTAGAGGTAGTGAAGGTACAGCGCTTCTGCTCCCTGAAGGACAACGTAGACAGACTGAGGAAGGAGCTTCTTCCTGCAGGCATTACGGGCTCTCAAGCAGAGCTCCACATACTGTAGGACTCAACTGATTGGACTTATGTTTTCTTCACACATGTTTGAGCACATTGCATAGGACACATGTGGCACATTTCTGGTTCTGTTTACACAAAAAGAAAGACTTTGCACTATAACGATGGACAATACCACTGCTGCTGCTCTTCATTTCATTTCACACTCCATGGCCACCCATACTGCTGCACATATTGTACATTCCATATTCTTTATACGGTTTCTTTATACAGTTTATACTCAATCATTTTTTATATACCTATATTTTATACTTGTTTTTTTTTCATAACTGTATTACTGCATATTGTAGTTCTTATAATTTAATTTTTTTTCTATTGGCATCTGCCTCTTATTATTTCCTTTTAGGTCACAAACAGTCATATAAGCATTTTACTGTATCTTGTACTGTATATGCTATATGTTTGTGTATGTGACAAATAAAATTTTAATTTGATTTGCTATGCTTTTATCCAGCTATCCTAATTAACAATTTTTTAAACGTGACATGAATCAAATTTAATTGAATATAGCGGATGGTAATATAGCGATCCTCTTAAAATGCTGTTCTCTGTGTTGCTCCTAATAGTTTTCACCACAGCGGCTCATCCGATGCAAATTGAGGGTCAGATTTTTTGTGTAACCCACGTGAAGACATGGATTCATCCTGACTTATCCAGTTGTGGGATGAGTACTAAGGGTTTCCTGCAACCCCAGTGGTAATGTGTGAGGGCACTGGCTGGGCTGTGAACCCCAGGCCTTCTGCATACCATACAAGAAGCTTACCACCGGGCCACCAATGCCAACAGCAATTCAATGTCAATGACTTGTTAAATCGCGTTGTGATCATGCATGCATTGATTCGCGATTACACATCGATTCATAGGCTACATAAAAAAAAAAGATAAAATTCAAAATACTTCAATAATAAATTCTTCGCAGTGACTTGATTTTGCTGTTAGAAAACATTTATCATGTTTGTTTATCATTTGACTATTCATTCGTAAAGCAGTTTGTTTCACTCGTTTACTTTTTAGAGCTCCGATACATTTGCCTTGGTGTTTCCATTTAGCCCTACAGTGGAATTAATGTTTTTTTAATTAAGCAGGCTCACTAAAACAAAGTTCCTGGAAAAGATTTCTGTGATTCCCAGAAGCACTTGTGCTCTTTTAGCTCTGTTTATTATCGCACAGTGTGACACACTCCAGCACTCAAAGCAAACTACTTTAAAGAGTCAGCTGTGTAATTAAATTTTATTTCATGTACTTTAATTGAATAAACATTTATTACGTGTGGTGGTGGGTCTGCGAGAACTGTAAAAGTCATGCTTTATTGTTTGTGTTTGCCAACAAGATGACTCCAATAGTGTTTTTTATGTAATGATGTGCTTATAGATGTGTTAGATCTCATAGAATTTTTCAAATATTTCAAATAATCATTCTAACAGCTGAGAAAGTTTTGCAAGCAACAGTAACAGATCCTGCAAAGCAGAGACGTAACGTTGCACCAAACAGCCCCGCGATGGATTGGCATGTGACCCACCTGGTGCCCTGAGGTCCCTGGGATAAGCTCCAGACCCTGTACAGGATAAACTGTCTGGAGAATGAGTGAGTGAGAGAGTGGCACCAAACACTTTTTAACCAAACAATTGTATGCATTTCACATATATTTGCATAAAATTAATCTTTGAAACAAAAGTATAACTCCCCTCCCCGATTTTTCTCCCTAATTTGGTCATATCCATTCCCAAACCGTCAATAGGGGTCTCCCACAACAAGACGACTACTTACTCAGAGAGGGCCGAAAACTACCATGTGTTTCCTTTGAATCATGTGATGCCAGCCAACTGCATCTTTTTGAACTGCTTGCTCAAACACCTTTGTGGGCGTTGTTACACACTCGGAGGACGGCGACATCCGCTCCTCTGTTTGCTTGAGTTTGATTGACTGTAGCGCCATGATTGATGTGAGAGCTAACGGAGTTCTATCCCACCCCCCTTGAGAGAGCTCAGCCAATCAATTCTCTCTAGGCCCCCCCGCCTGCGGGAGGCTACAGCATCACCCAGGAATCAAACTAGCAGCCTCTGGATGATACGGCGGACGCTTTACTGTACCACCGCACTACTCTTTAACGCAAATATCACACAGCAAGAAACTCGGTGCATTTAGGTACAGTATGTAGACGTGGCCAAGACTACCTGCCGAAGTTCAAACCAAGCATCAGGGTGAGGAAGAAAAGTGAGCGAGTTTAAATTGTGACATGGCTGTGCCACATAGGACAGGTTGCCCAGATGAACTGTGGTATGGTATGAGGACGTGGACAGTGGCAGAGAAATATGTGAAGGTGGTACAAACCGACTGGTTTAGGGTGAAGGTAGGACTCCACCAGGGATCTGCTCTTAGTCTCTTCCTTTTTGCAGTGGTGATGGACAGGTTGACCGATGAGGTTAGACAAGTGATCAGCGAGAGTGGCTGTGGATGCCAGATGGGCCGGACTGAGTCTTTCTGAAACCGCTGATCTATTGGGATTTTCCACGGCACACACTACCATCCTCGAGGGTTTCCAGAGACTTGTCTCCCGAGGCATGCTGAAGAGGATCTACAGTATGAACACGCAACATGTACCTTAGAGCAGCTGGGAACCTTGATGGTCGATTGGCCGAGCTCTCTCAGAGGGGAGGAATGGGAGGTACTCTAGAGCCTTTCACATCAATTGCGGTTGTGAAGTGAAAGTAGCGGAAAGTGTTATCCTCTGAGTGTGTTACGTAGCAGTTTGAAAAGATGCAGTCGGCCCGTAGCATACTGTATTATTTGTAGGTAGACTTGATGGGGGAATGACGGGTGGAGATTGGGTAAGACTAAATAAGGGTGATTTTTTTTTTTAATATAAAAATAATAATATTTAAAAACTGCTATAAACTAGTCATACTCTTTTTATACTTAAAATTAATAAGATCAAAAAAGCAGGTTGTCATGATACTGAATAAAAAGCGTCTATTCCTTTATCCTCGTCTTTCCTCTGATGGAAAACTACTTCTTCTGATATTCCTCTAGATTCCTTCTCATAATGTTAAACGAGCATCACCTTACTAAAGCTAAAGCTTTACAGTATTATACAGTACAATTACAATATACAAAACAACAATTTAAATGTTGTTGTTAAACATAACTTTTAATAATCTATTTATTAGTCTTTGGTTATGTAGCTCATCTACAGTATAATTCCCTGCGAGTTATTATATCCAAATGAAAATATATTAAAATGACCAACTAGGAGCTGCTGTTATAGAAATTAGTCACCACCTTCCAGCTAATCCGATTCGAGAGTTCAGCAGCACTGGTTCAGACGTGACTAATGTACAAGACTAATATAATCATGAATAATATAATGATAATCTAATAAAATGAACTTGTCTCATGGCAAATCTACACACAGGAGCAACATTTCTAAAAGAATTCATCTCCTTTATTAGTTTTCATTTAAGGCAATCCAATACAAAGCATTTCACAACCCACCGTTATAACAACAATCATGTACAATATAATTAATTTGAGGTGAAAAACAAACATGCCAGTGAAAATTATGAAAAAAAAAAGTTTTTTTTAAAGAAAATATTTTAGAAAAATAAATTAATAAATAAAAATAAAATCTTAAAAACAGACTATGTGACATGCTGTGGCTGTCAGATTACAACCTAAACAAATAGCACAAAAAAAAGATAAACAACATCAACAAAATCAAATCAGCTAACTAATCCTGCTGCTATATTTGGCAATTACATGCACACTTAATTGGATGAAACTGTCTCTACGGTATGTTACAGATGTTGGCACGGAACATGTATCTGTACTGTACATCTCCCCTGACACGTTGCGATCAGGTGTGCTTGAAGAGATACGACATTGCGAGTAAACCTCTTTTGTGTACTCCTTCTATTTCGTATTTTTGGTCCAGGTCAATATGTTGCATCTCTAATCTGTAATTTATTGTACATTGGGTTGTCTGGAAAAAGCGGCGTTGCACACTGAGTAAGTTATAAAGAACAGATTAAGGATTGCTATGAAGATGACAAATACAGTAGGTGTCCGTAAGCCTTCTTTGAAAGAATTCTGCGTACTGTAGATATGGGGGGAGACATGGGATTTTGATTGTGTCCTGGAAGTGTTTGTCCTGTAGTAAGGTGATTTTGTCCAAAAATCACTCATTGACAATATCAACATGTCACATATGGGTTGATGCATTCAAATTGGACTAAGTGGTCCTTGTATAGATCACAGTCGTATTCTGTGTTTCTTTTATCATGTCGGATGATTAGGAACTCATGAGTGTAATGAAAGGAAAGGCATCAGTGTTGAAAATTGGTTATGGTTGATTGTTTCTTGTGAAATATGCCATATGGCTGAAAGTATGTGGACACCCCACAACAACACCGACGTGTACCGTTTCCAAAAACCCTGGGCAGGAATATTATTCCTTTCATAATGAACTCCAGTATTCTGAACAAGGGTAGCTCAGTGGACAAGATGTTGGAATACAGTCTCAGATACAAACCCCAGCACTGCCAAGCTACAAATCTTTGGCCTTTGGGAAAGGGCTCATGTGTGTATCAGGCTGATTATGAGTCAATATATGTAAGGGCATCCACGGCCAAATGCCGTGAATGTTCTAGGAAGTCTAGATTTTGGAGCGTGGCCATGCGGTTTTGGCCGTGCAGCCACAGGATTAGTGATGTCAGGCAGTAATGGTGAGGAGGCCTAGTGCACATTCAGCATTCCAATTAATTCCAGAATAGTTGAGTGGAGTTGAGGCCACTCAAGTTCTTCCACACGAGCAGATAATTACATGAATGAGAAGGGTGTGGGTGTTCCTAATAATGTGGACAGTGATCATATTGTGTAGTTGTTGGATCATAATTTGGAAATCATAATGTACCTTTGTAAAATAATAATAATGCTCTAATTTTTTTAGAAAATGTAATTTATATAAATGGTGCTTAACATCTTTCAGAAGCTTCCATAACATGAAAGCTATCCTGCTGGAATTTGATAAACAACTGAAATAATTAAATAGAGCTGATTTGCCAATTAGCTTTTTCCTTATATTGAGTTAGAGATCACGATCAATCCAGCAGCAACGCTTGAATTATTGGAGCATTCTCTCTGACTAAATGTGCAACAAAGATGAAATAATACTTCTTATTGTTTTGTGTGCTTTAATTAGTTACAATCAATAATTCACTTGTCATCTACTCATCGCTGCAGCGTCACGAGTGCCCAGTTTAACAGGTCACATCTTGGCGCATCTTTAAGTTCCCTGTGACTCACCAGACATGAGTAAAATAAATTTTCTGTAAAGTGAAATAAAGCTGTGCCGATCCTTATCGATCTTTTAATCACCCAGGACTGTAATTTAGTTGATCACTGAGGTCTGGTCTTATTTGATTACAAGTGTTTTGACAAACTCAAATTGGTTCTGAGGGCCACAACACTGTATTCAGAGTAGTATTAATTTACTGTTGGAGAAGCGAGAGAGAGAGAGAGAGAGGTGAAAAAAACCAGCAAAGAAATTGAAGTGATTTTCAGAATAGCAGATGTGACCATTTATCCAAACACAGGACAAACAGAAAAAAAAAACGAGTTATATTGCAGTGCGCAATAACCTTGTAGATTACAATCTAATACACCCGGTCCTTAAAAGTTTAATTTCACCCTTGAGCATATAATTAGGAATAAATTTTTACTGCTGTGCTTCTTAACTGATATGAATAAGTTTAAATTGACCCATTATGTGACTTTCTTCTGTCTAGAAACACTCCACTGTGTATCATGTTAGCAGCATGCTTTGAACAGCCAAGAAACATAATTTACTAAGAAGGAATGTAAAGACTAAAAAGCAACACCTAACTCAAGTGGTGCGCAAAAGTGCCACACGAACAAGTCTCACTTGTTGAAAATGCCACTAAGAAAAGTATCAGAAAACTTCACCTGAATGCACATAGTACACCAATGTGGAGTAAGGTCAAAGGTCAGAGCAGGAAATACCTGTCCAGGTACACTGAGACAACGACAGACAGGCACGAGTTGAATCCACAAATATCATCCTCTTCCTCCCTTCTCAACTCACTTCCCCAAAAGAGAAACAGTCATGAGCCGAGAATTTTTTTTCCTTTTTTTTTTTGTTTGTTTTGTTTTGTTTTGTTTTGACAACAAAAAGAAATGTCACTGAAGTGTGCTTCATTGATCATGCTGTTGTCCCAGAGAAAACAGGCAGGAAACAAAAGCTGTAACAGAAATGCCTTGGCATCTCTGTGTGTCCCAGAGAGAGACGGTATACAGAGGCATCCACGGAGCCAGTGGCCTGCTGCTCCTCCATCAGTCCAAACCCATAATTCCAAGGAGTTGCGCTGTGAGGCTGATCGCACCTCGAGACACACTCCGGGACAGGCTTACCTCATATCTGTGTGTGGTGTGTGTGTCCTGAGGGCGTGTAAGGAGGCGGCGCCGGGTTAGGCTTGATGCCTCGGCTCTTCATGTATGAAATAAATTGGTCAGGGATTTCTGCCAGGACATCTTTGGCCAGCCGAGCCATGCTTAACACATGATTACCAGTCCGGTCCATGTAGTCCCGGAACGGCACAAACTGCAAAGACCAAGAAGTGTTCGTTTATTTCATTTCTGCAGTCATTTGTTAACTGAGTGCAACTGCGATGGGAGTTGCATTCAAGTCAGAGACTGGGTTGAATTTAAGCTGCTAATGAAATATAATTAATGAGTATAATCCCGCATGCTTAGACATTATCATTACTAATGTTCCCTGCTGAGAGGAGAAAACACAAAGGAAAATGCCTCTGGGAAATTCAGAAATTCATTCGGGATCTACATTAATAATTGGCTTATTAGAAAATGGGTTCTGGTTCATGGATCAGCTACCTAAAGCTTAACTAAAAAGGGCATTTGTTAAATCAGTAATGAAAAATGCTGATGAGTTGATGCTTGGTTGGATTTCATCTCTTGAAAAGAGACCAATTTAAGAGACTCAGAGAGGGTGACAGAGGAGGGTGCCACAGCGGTACCAAAGCATGAAAATTTGACGTACAGTAACATCATTTTAACAGGAACATAAATAAAAGAGTTTTAGGACTTTTTTTTTTTCTAGTGTCACCTGAACAATGTCGCGTTCTGCTAGTTTCCCTCGGGAAGAAATCCTTATGTCATCACCGTCCAACTCCACCATGGCTGAGAGGAAAAAAACACCAAACAGTGATCTTAGTACATCAAATACAGGTAAGTGACAAATCTGCTGGCTTCCTTCTGCTAATGCTAAACATTTTGCATTCAGTTTTGGTTCCCGTAAAACGGAAATATACTTGCTGTTAACTATGTGCATACATGATGCCTCGCACGCCTGCCTCGTGTATGCTACATTTCGTTTGGTGTGTGGCTTGTGCACATCCTCGGATATTATTGAGAGGTGCCTGCAAGACGCATGTAGGAACAGTGTAGTCAACATGCATGGCAAAAAATGGTGGAAAATTTCGAGGATGTTGTACGTCATTACCCTCACCTTTATGATATACCTTTACTGCTGCACAGTGACAAGTATGCATGTCAAAAGAGTTGGCAGATCAGTATTAAATATCTTGATTATCGACAATATGAAAACTAAGCTCCTCATGTTTGTTTTTCATGCAAACCATCTGACTGAGTTATCCAAATTTACCCCCTACTTGAATCATCTGATAACACAGGTCCTGTAATATATAGGCACATATTGTATGCGAACAAATATGCTCACAATGTTGTAGGTTAACTAAACGAATGCATCTTTTAACAGCAAAGGAGGAAGTAGAGGTTTATGTGATCTCATGGCCGAGTGGGCAGGGGTTTTCACAGGGTCTTCGTTCCGCCTGCCGAATTCTTGGCAATGTGTGGATTGATGACTGTAGACTCCCACCAAGGTGTGAATGAGTGTGTTTCTAGGTATGTACAGTAAGTGCACACACTTTCTTGCCTCAACCGAGCTTTTGGATGAAGGCTAGTTGCACAGGGCATCGTACTGTAGATGTGCACAAAACATTGTTGGAATGTTCAGTGCATCTCTACATTTTCCCACAAGCGCTCTCTCCATCACTATGTGAATACGGTTCAACACATCTAAGTTCAGCATTTTGACTTGGCAGACCCTTTTACCATTTGAGCAGAAACGCCCAATGAGATGGCAGCTGCTTCGCCTTTGGCTGGTTTGCATTAGAGCGCTAGCCTTGGCAGCAACTCTATGCTAAGAAGATTTAATGGATGATTGCTCAATTATCACAGCTTGTTGAGCTCACAGCTAACGTTGCTACAGTAGGAAGGATTCTCTGTGGTACTGGGACTAAATTTGGGTTTTGCTTTGGGTTTTTAAAAGATATAAAAACGCGATACTATAAGGTGAGTCAAGTGTACCTGTAGCTGGTCAAACTGGTCCTCCAGTTAACAGCTTTTTATACAAATGTTTTGTGTGTGGGTCGTATTTTTCTCCGCATGGCTGCATCAGAGGTATATATACGACTAGGCAAGCAAATGTAACCTTAGTTCCTGCACACACTATATTTCTGGATTATTTTAAGTTTACTGCAGTGATATGTTATTTTTTATGATATGCAGTATTTATTTATTTATATATTTGAATTTAGAATCAAATATTATTTAATGATTATTTACAGTACAGCACATTGTTATTTTGTCTGTCTCCCTGCACCTGTGACATGTGATTTGCTGGTTGTGTTGCTTATCTGTCCTGGTTTTCCCGGGTGACGGGTTAGGGCGTGACACGGTGTGAGAGAAGCGCATGGCAGACATTTGTATACTGTCTTGCCGTTTGGCTGAATAAAATAAATTGTTGCTTATTACCCTCAGTCGGAAATACGGGAGAATACTAAACAAGTCAAGAAAGTCGGGTTACACAAACATCAACACACCGAGGAAATGAGGAAATGTCTCCATGCTCGAATTGAGTTCTTGCAGAATCTGTGCTCTGTCACTATAAACAGTTTAAAGAACACACTTAGATGTAGATGTGTATGTAAAGAACTTTATATTGTGAAAATTACATCGTAGCTTTAGATAGGCTACTTGACATTGTTCGAGTCAATTGGAGGTGTACCTGTGGATGTATTTTAAGGCCTGCCTTTAAACTTGGTGCCTCTTTGTTTTCCATCTTTTCATGTTTGAAATCAAAAGAAAACACAGTGTGGCCCTCCAAAAGTCTGGCTCATGCATTAGGGAAAACTTTCTAAATGCATGAAAGTACCATGTTCATCTGTACAAAATGAATAATATGCAGCTATACTGTAATATCATGAGACCACACAGCCGTCATACAGTACCGCTCACTAAGCCTCCTATCCTAAGCCTGAACATACTCTGGTACAAAAAGTACAACTCAATCCCAGGACAACAGCAAAGGCCTTTGTGAAGGAAACATACAGAAGAAACTATATCCACAGAAACAATATTTCAACTGTTTGGCCATAATGATCCTCATTGTCTGGAGGGAAAAGCAGGAGGCTTGCAAACCAAAGAACATCATCCCAACCGTGAAGCATGGGGGTGGCAGCATCGTGATCTCAATCCAAGAGCAAATTTGTGTGCAGAACTGAAAAAGCAACGATGGCTGCAAACCTGACTCAGTTATACCAGTTCTGTTGGGAGACATGGGCTAAAATTACAGAAAGTTATTGTAAGATCATTTTGGGAGGCTACCCGAAACATTCGACCCATTTAAAGAATTTAAAGGCAGTGCCAAAAAAAATACTAAGTGCGTGTAAACTTCTGACCCTGAGGAAAGAAATAAAAACTGAAATAAATCTTTATCTCTGCTATTATTCTGACATTTCACATTCTTTAAATAAAGTAGTGATCCAAACTGACCTAAGACAGGGAATGTTTACTAGGATTAAATGTCAGGATTTGAGTTGAAATCTATTTGGCTATGGTGTATGTACTGTAAACCTCTGCCTTGAGCTGTTAGAATGACTTGTAACTTGAGACTTAGAGCTCATTACTGCTTTAATCCCTGCTTTCTGCTTTGGCACTTCTACTGAAAGTCATTGGCCCATATAATGACGCAGTGCACTGAAGTGTATTACTGGCATTGTGTACAGCACTTCTTGTCCACATGAACATGAAAAAAAAAAAAAATCATTCCATCTCTGTTTGAAATCCACATCACTATTCTTGGCCCAGACTTTGTACAGGGTCTCAGTGGGATAGAAAAGCGTGGGAGGTTTAGGCTTATTATTTGACCACAGCATCCAACTCCAGCCACTTCTTTGACCACGAATGGCAGATGTGACAACTTGTGCCCATTTACTGGATGTAGTATGTTAATTACAGCACACTTCGTGATTAGACTGTGCTCCTTTAATCAATGCTCCCCATGACCCATCTTCCCTGCATTAGCACTGATCAAGGAAATGAGTCGGTAATTGCTTTCGGAGCATCTGTCTGACTAATTGCAAAGAGGTAGCAGCGCTTACCTGTGTTTTTAAAAATTCAATCACAGTGTTATTGATGTGTTTTCTAATAATTAACTTTGGTGAGGGGAGGGGGATGCTCTTGTAAACAAGTCAGACATACAACCAGACAATATTCTCCTTTGCTTACAGCTTGTTTAAAAAAAAATTACGAAAGAAGAAATTTCGCATGCTTACCATCGAACTCTGCTTGGCCGACTCCAACGATGATGATCGACATGGGAAGCTTGGCACCCTGCGGGAATAAAGGATATTTACTTACCTCAGAGCAACAACATCCAGTTTCACCGTTCACATGCAAGAACAATTACTTTACAAGATTGAATATTTAGGTTGATATCAAATATCTTGCCAAAAGTATTCGCTCGACTGCCGTCACATGCATATGAAATTGAGTAACATCCAATTCTTAATCCATAAGGTTTATGATGATGTTGCAGCAATAACAGGTTCAACTCTTCTGGAAAGGCTTTCCACCACGTTTCGGAGAGTGATTATGGGATTTTTTTTTTTTTGTTGATCATTCTTCCAAAATCGCATTTGATGTTGGACGACAAGACCTGGCTCGCAGTCTCCGCTTTAATTCATCCTATAAGTTTTCTCTATGGTTGAGGTCTTAGCGCAGACCACTCACCAAGCTCGCTCATCAATGTCTTTATGGACCTTGCTTTGTGCACTGGTGCGCAGTCATGTTAGAACAGTAAGGGACCATGCCGAAACTGTTCCCACAAAGTTGGGAGCATGAAATTGTCCAGAATGTCTAAATGGTATGCTGAAGCATTCAAAGTTACTTTCACTGGAAGAAAATGGGCCGAGCCCAACTCCTGAAAAACAACCTCACACCAGTTCCAACATGACTGTGCACCAGTGCACAAAGCAAGGTCTATGAAGACATGGATGAGTAAGTTTGGTGTGGAAGAACAGGAAGAGTCCTGGCCTCAGCCCGATAGAACACCTCTGAAATGCATTAGAGGAGAGACTGTGAGCCAGACCTTCTCGTCCAATATCAGTATCTCACCACACAAATGCACTTCTGGAAAAAATTCCCCAAACACACTCCTAAACAAGATGTGTTGTCGTGTGTGACATTCGAGTAAAAGGTGCTGGCTCCTTCAAAAGTTGCAATTTGCTGATGATGTCATCAATATAGGACCAGCTTCAGTCTATTGCATGGAAGAGAGCAGCCTGCTATTGTATTGTGGTTCCTTTCATCGTAAGCCATCTGCTACATTTCTTGGCTTTCAGATGTATCGTTGGTATGTGAGTTTACAGTATGTTAAAGAGTAATTCAACTGTGATTGTATTTTGTGTTGAGTGCAAACTTTCATGTGATTCTTTATACAGGTGTGTCACCATGTGGTAATTGGGTTATACACAAATGTTATATTACCTATGTCACGGTTACACATTGTTGTTTTTTTTTATTTTGTTGCAGTATGTTGCTATTTACATTATTTATTGTAAAGTTTGTAATGTGAAAGATTTCAGATACTTTATTTCCAGTTCCAGTGCTTTGTTTCATCACTTGCATCAGTGCAGACTTATATGCAGTGTTATACATGCTTAAGTTCCACTAATATGTATACAGTATGTGAAATATTTTTTTTCTCTCAATGCACTCTTTTTAGTTTTACCCTACTTCCAGTCATCCATTAAACGAAGTGAACAGAATATCTGCTTCAGAGTTATCTGTCTGTCAATGTACATAAGGTGGCATTAGGGTGGCAGAACACAGGAGTTAAAGCTGCAAAGGGTGTGCCAACATCATATAAACCCTAAGGCTTCAGAACTTACGTTTAAGGCTTAAGTTCATATGCATATGTAGGCAAGTGAATGAATACCATCAAGCAATATGGAGTATCTTTAGGCCCTAATTCCAGCAAATCCTAGTCTCAATGACTGTAAGGGGCCGATGTTTTATTTAGGGTGTTCACTTCGACCTCTGGGATGGTTCTGAGAGGGGGTAGAAGGACAGGAAAGCCCAAAAGAAAGGCATTATGATAGAGTGAGAACATGCACAACTCCTGAAACTGTAACCTCATGAAGTCACAATATTTACTTATTGTACAGATTATCAAAAGTTTGCATCACCCCTCTCGCTCTGATTAAGAATTCATTCCGGTCAGGCGAGATCAGGTCAGTCTGTTCAGAGTGCGTGTCTACAGGATACATTTTTAATTCCAATTGGACTATTATTCCCACTATTAAATGACTATTAGAGTCCATGTAAATGAGGTATTTGGAGTTTGTTTGATTTCCAGTTTAAGCCCAGGAGCATCACCTCTAAGCTTGAACGAAGCAACTGTGTACGAAAGAGTAGACGATGTCTCCTGGTTAATTATGGTGCAAGTTAATCAACTGAACTGTTATTTGTTTATTCGGTATCACACATCCAAAAGGAAGGATCTAGTCATAAGAAGCAGATGTTCCTGTTAATTCTGTCCTGATCCACAAACATGAGACTCAGTCGAAGAGATGCCGTCCCTGGTTTGACCTTGTAGAATGTTACAGGCAGTTATGCGGCATGGTTCAGAAGGTAGTAAATTGTGTGTAAAACACCCCTGAGAGAAACGTCATTATTCGGGACACACATGAGGGCATTTAATGGAACAAACCGTAATTCTTAGACTACCAAAGAAAAGTATGGTCATGCGGTAGAGAATGGGCAAAAAGTCTATAGGAGGCCGTAATAAAACAGCACTTTGTAAAAGCACACTGCGCTTAATGAGTTGTTCTGTCGAGCATCTTTTTTTGGAATGACTTGTCACATTTGGTGTACGTAGGCTATCTGGAGAGAATTCTAGAATGGGAAAACAGGGCGAGGGAGGCGGGGCCAGTATGATCGCCACGACACCCGTTACTCGCAACCCGCCGAGCCGCTCCCATTCTGGGTGTCTTAAATAGGAACAGTACTTTTTTTTATATACCATGTGAGCATGGAGCCATATTGTACACTTATAACAAATGTATTAATAATCAATTATATCATACAAAGCACTTTTTTTTTTTTTTTTGTGAGGAGGCTGTCTACAGTAGGTTGGCCCTGGTTATAGACAGCAGTTCCACTTCCAAGATCTGTTTGGAAAGATGGCTGTCATCTATGACTGCCTAATTTGGCCAAATGTGAATGTCGCATTGCATCTGTTGCACACAAGAAATGCAGTCTCACAATTTTCACCAGAACAGAAGTTACAGTACGTGACGCGCTTAATTCCCACCCTGTGAAGCAACTTGATAGGTGTGTTGCATTTCTGTACCTAATGATATTATACAAAATAAGTAATGTAATTCCAGAATCATAATGGTTTATATAACAATCAGGACTCACGTTGCAGACATGACAAGAGAAGCTCGGTTTTGTTTTCCATCTGATTTTTTATTTTTTTTTTCTGAAAATATATCAGAAAAAAAAATTCTCAAAGCAGAATCCCACGACAGAGAAGGTGAAATCTCTTTCTTCTGCAATCTCGGATGATCCGTATGCGACGGGGCTCTGTGACAGTCTCGTGTTATGGGTGCGTGTCAGAAGCTCCATAGATAATTGAGCTCCTGTTGCCCTGATTTGTGCCATCATATCCCGCTTTGAATGACGGTACAGATCCAACATAATGAGAAAGCAAAACTGACTGTCGTTTCACAGTAGCCACTTTGACAGCACCCAAGAATTAGTGTTTCAGTACCATGTAGCCATGCATATCCGCACAACACAAACAAAACAACAACAACAAAAAAAAGAATCCGGGAGCATGCCATAATGCCACGTAAACTGTCAATCACAAAATCACAGATTTCCTTAAGGCCGATGGGTTAAAGAATGTTCATGCTGGAAATAACACCATAGTGTCCAACTTTATGGTGAGAGGCTTCAATCTCCCTTTTCGCTGCATTATTCATATCCATGTAATTAAAAATAAAACACACTGAGAAGACTGTCACTGAGTGTCCTAAATGACAGCTTGGGCCTGAACTAATGACATACTTGTATTGTAGGCGAGAACAGGAGACAGTCTTTCATAACTTCACACAGACGCTTAAGTCGTTTCCAATTATGCTTTTCGTCACTCACTGACTGAGTGGGTGGTTCAGTGTGGCAAAGGCCTGTCTAGTTGAGTACCTTGCCCACCATGGTGACTATAGCACATAATTGCCTCAGACCGATGGATCTTTCCCCATTTAGCTTGTAGTGTAGCTTGGGTGTGTTCTTAATAGGCTAGCCAAGATTCTCTCCAACATTACAAATTAAAACTTGCCTAATAGTGTTTTTTTTTAATTAACAATTTAATTAATTCAGAATTCATTTGAGATGTTGTTTTAACATGATAGCTAGCGCTGATTATTTTATGTTTATGATGTTATATATGTTTTATATATTATGTTATATAAAAAAATATATGATATATGGCACGTGTAAAATTATTTGGGTGTTTTTCAAGCAATTAAATTATGCTTTGTCGCGAACAAACAGAGACCAGAGAGTCACAGTGGGTCCAGATCCTATCACAGAAACACAGGGCATGAAGTGCATGTACACGGTGATGCACACCGACGATAACTAGACCGAAAAGGTGTTTATTTCAGGTTGAAGTCAGGACTCTGAAACATGCCTACAAATACTTCCCTATACGTAAAGTCTGTGCTTCCACCTTTTTAGCAATGGATCCACCAAAATGTGTAAGGTTATACAGTGTGTGACAACGATCAGTCATAACAGGCAGTCTTTAGGTTCCCCTTGTGCCATCAAAACAGCTCTGTCCCCTTGAGGCATGACTCCACAGAACCTTTGAAGGTGTGCTGTGGTTTCTACCACCATGGCGTTAGCAGCAGATTGTTCTAGTCCTATATACTGCAAGTTGTGAAATAGGGCCTCCATAGATCAGACGTGTTTGTCCGGCACATCCCATGGATCCTTAATCGGATTGAGATCTGGGGGATCTGGAGGCCAGTTCAACGACCTTGAACTCTTTCCCTGCTAAGCCGCATATACAGCAAGCTGTGATTCTGTGATTTCTGTGTTCTGATGCTGTCCTGTCAATTCAATCATCGTCTATACCACTTTATCCTTTATATCCTTTATGCAGGGTGACGATCCATCACAGGGCACACACACATACTGTACACACACGCTCACATGCTCATTCGCACACTTTGGGAACACTAGTTGCAAGTCTTTGGACTGTGGAAAGAAACCTGGAGGAAACCCACCGATCAAGGGGAGAGCATGCACACAGACCCAAGGCAGGTGCCACCACTCAATTCAATTCTATTCACTTCAATGTTATTTGTTTAGTTTACTTTAACACTGGTCATTGTCTCAAAGCGGCTTGACAGAATTAAAAACTTATGGCAATAAATTAAATGGAAAAAGTACCGAATATAATTATCAGTGTGTCCCTGAGATGAATCCATCGATCATAGCCAGCCTTGACTTTTTTAAGCAGATTGTGCAATCCTGGGTTTTCTGTGGGATCAGACCAGACAGGGTAGCATTTGGGTCAAACATAGATGATCCTGTCACCAGTTTACTGGTATATAATTGATAATGTTCTTCGATTCACCAAGTGGCGGCGTTATAGTTTTAGCTGATCAGTTTACATCATAAATAATTTCTACCCATCACGTAATACTGTAGATTAAGAGGTATTTTTCTCCTTGCCTTTTTTTTTCCATCAAGTATCTGTATAACTGTACTAGTGGTTGAGAAATACAAAAGCCCATTGATGACCTGCTTTTAAAATGTTGCTCAGAGAGTAGCTTATGATAACTGCATTTCTTATAAATGATAGATGCAGTTCTCTACACTAATCCCAGAACCTAAATGGCAGAAATGGGTCAGCAAGCCTGCAAAATGATCCCTCAGGACATGGTACGAGCACAGCACCCGCGTATTTTATTCCTCCTCCTTTAACATACTGCTGTGTGAGCTATTGAACCACTCTATCTGGGTTTGTTATCTGATGTGCAATGCTAATTTCCAACCTCAAATAGTGCTCCACTTTTGGGCACAGTTCCAGCACCAGCAGATATCTGTCATGGTTCGAGCTTGAAAGCGAAGTGAAGAAGTGAAAAAAATCAGTTTGGGGCTTTAGCTATGGTTTTCAGTTCTGACACCTTCATGTGAACACTCAGTGGGAGTCTGGATATTTTCGGCAGTGCTAAATTTCAAATCGTGCACTTGCAAACTGGACTAATCATAGTTTTAAATATATATATCATTATTCTTATTTCACTCATTTCAATCTGACCTACTTTGACTATATTTTGCATCTTGCATGCGGCACGGTTCCTCATTAAAGCACCAACGCCTCTAATTAAAAGAAAATAAACAGGCTTGTGCTGTAAAAGTACATGATCATGCCTGTAATAAATAAATGCAAACATTTTCATTCCATATTTTAAAAAAAAGATTAGACACTCTGTAGCAGTAGGGATCCGTCGACTCCTGATGTGGAGGCCAGCCACTTGAGACACAGCAGCAGGCAAGATCTTAAAAGGAAGGTGTGGCTGTTCTAATGCTTCCATTAACAGTCGCAAATTCCCTTTAAATCCAGTCTGCTGGGAATCAGGCCTTGGTGATGCCCAGATGACGGTGATGTTCCACTGCTACCATTTCAGCTGGAGGAACAAGCTGATCACTTACCTGAATGGAATGTCTGAAGCTCATTAAGACAACAGCATTTTATGTCATACAAGCGTTAGTGAAATGAAAACCTTTCGATTTAAATGCAACTGGCCAAATCTTTTAGACATTTTCTAGATGTTAGACCTCTCACATTAAATGAAATGGAGATAACTGTATGTTCTACACTTTTCTGACAATAACAGTGTGAAAGGGGGCTAGTAAGCAGATGTGAATGTTTTCAATTCTCCATTTCCATGTGGATGGAGCTTTTTTCCAAAAACACATTTCATGAAAAAATTTAACAAAATGAGCTTTTTGGAGCAGCACATCTTTAAAATTTTTAGAGTTTTGCTTGAAATTGTTTCAATCGCTGAAGTGGTTGATCATTGCCCGTGCCCATTTTCTCTGCTTTGAGAAAATGGCACCGCATGACCAGAAAAATCTCACCATTTCAGAAACGTAAAATGATTGGCCTTCATCAAGGAAACAAAACATTAAAACATTAAAAGGCTGAATATCCCATCAATCTTTTTGTATTTTTTTTCTTAACTCAAACATAGGCAATCATTTTTACACATGACTGTTACTAAAACTAAAGAGCAAAGACTGTACTAGAGTGAAAATGCTAATAACAGAATAAAATACTAGCACATGTGACACTGATTTCATTTTATTAATTTTTATTTTTTTGGCCAGGCAGTTTTTTTGGGCAAATATAGTCACATAAAATACTTCTGTTAGTACGGTAGGTAGGTTAAAAAACTGACTTAACAAAAAGAAAAATAATCTGCACACTTGATTTGAGCATAATATGAATATTTGCCGCAATACCACAATGTTTAAAAAAGTGAGATTTACAAGACCTTAATAGTTCCAAGAAAAAAATGAATTAAAACTCAAAAGGTCATATTACTTCCATGTTTGCGCTCATATCATTTGCTACATTTAATAGGAGCCTGAGGGGTTCATAACCAAGTTAGATATTTTTTAATGAATTTTATTAATGTCAAAATTCCTACATCAATGAAGTGTGCATTTTTAAGGATGTAATATATTATAATAACTAAAGCCAACTTTTTTTTTTTTTTTCTTTTTTTTTTGTGGTCTGTACTCACATTCACAATGGCCTCTTTGGTCTGGGACATGTCTGATATGACTCCATCTGTGATGATAAGGAGGACAAAGTACTGTGATCCGTCCTGGACAGCTGCCGCATACCTTCATACAAAGAAAATAAAGGAAAGAGGGAAAAGGAAAAAGGTCAGGTTTGTCCATTCCGGTGGTCATACAGTATACTGCAGTCTGGCTGCTATTGCACGCTATTGCTATTCTATTGCACACTAACATCTCATGATTCATGTTTATTTTTTCATTATTATTATTAATTTTATTTCCGCATATTCCAGCTCTTTAGCTAGATTTCACCTCCTGCTTCGTGCGTTTTAACAAACCATCATAGAATGCAAATGACTTGTATGAATTATATGGATCTCCACCATCCATGTGAGGCTCTAAAAATAATCCTGCTCTGTGGGTGTATTTGCTTAAGAATAACCGTGCTCCGTGGGTATGTGTGTCTCGCAGCGCCAGGCTTCTGGGTGGCACGTCATGCATTAATTAAGGAAGTCTAATTCAAGCTTATCAAGATGGCTTTTTTAATTACAGCACAGAGACCTCATAGTTAGAATGAAGATTCGCTCGCGTGACGCCGACGGAATGAGAGGAGGGCGTGGGGAGGCTTCAGACAATTATTTATGCCTTTCTGCTTTAATGGATGCACACATGGTTTTCTGTTCGGTGGTCACGCTAACGTGCATGGAATCAAATTACATGAAGTAAAGTAGGCATGAGTTGCCACAGCCAAAACACCTGTATGCTAATGCAAACAGGGGCTCCTTTCTGAATGAACACAATAAAGGTTCGTAGCAGTTTTTTTTTAAATGTGTTCCTGTTGGTCATTATTTTTCCCTTCCTGTTTACAGATATTTCACGTACACTTGTTCAAACAGTGCAAAACCTTATTCAGACCTTTAAATGTGAGGTGGTTTCATGCACTGAGCATGATTCCGAGGTATCGTGCATGTCAGCAAGAACAGTGAAAACATCATACAGTGTGAAGAATGTGTGCGAGACAGGTTAAGTGTAGTCTATGATGGAATGCCACAGGGCGAGAAATCACAAAAGGAGGCTTGTGAAAGCATTTCAGACACCTTTCTACTATTGTGATCTTGTGATATCATAGTCAAGTACAGAGAAGCCTTGTTTACTCTGATACAAGATATCAGATGGCTTTGAAAGCACAGCACAGGTGACTGAATAATAAAATAATGAGTTGTTCTTTTACTCATGCATTGATTAAATACATCAAACCAACTTAGCTGACTGTCTAAAGTATTTTTCTTTTTAATAAAACCGTCATTTTAATGATGCGATTAGAGATTAGCTATCAAAGATGTAGTTAGTTTCTATAGCAAATCCACACTTAGATACAGGAAAACATGGATTCTTTCATTATATGTAGTCAGTTAATACAGTCTGCTGTGCTACAGTATGATATTAACTCAAAAGGTATGCTTAAGCAATGTCACACTGGAAGGCATGCTGTTGTGCTGGATATCAGCATGATTATGAGTGATGAGTGACGAAGACAACAGAGCCTTGCTAATATTCCTCAGGTTCGATAGGTTCACAACACCGATTATTATCAACAGATTATGATTTGTTTGCTTATTTAACCAGTTATTTGCTCCACCAACACATACAGTATCTTTCCATGACTGGAGGAACTAACTAACTGGTGGAGCTGGCGACCCTTAGTTAGTGTAATTAACCGGGGTTGAAAGTAGGTTTTCATTCTAACTGGTACTACAGATCTGGCCATTAAGAATGCACGCTTTTCACACGCAAGATCCCGCAGGTCGGCGCGCGCCATGCCGCGAGATCCCACAAGCAACATTTAAATAAATGTGTTGTGCTTCACTGAATATCCACCAGATGGCGCATGGAAGGACTTTATCTAAAAACCAGACCAAGTACAACAAAGAAGTGTGTATTATGTAATTAGTTAGCCTAAAACAATATTGTTTCCAATGCTGAAGCAAACATGAGTTTTATTTTGTTTTACAATAGATCTTTTAAGATGTGTGTGCGTATATGTGCTTCATATTATGTGTATTATAAGAAACGTGCGTTATTAATGGCCAGATCTGCATGTAGCCAAATGGTGAGAAGAATAAACCATAGAGGTGGTGGGATGTCCTTTAAAGCTCTTCAGGGTTCGCTTTATATTTCCACTTTGGAATATCAGCTCGGTTAAATTTCAGGTCGCGGACTTGAATATCAAATAGCGGTAGATGGAAAGCTAGTGCACTAGGGTGTACAATCCCTTGTCCCACACACCAAGGAGTGCCCTTGATTACGGCTTAGAGAGGGATTTACTGTAGGATTCAGGTTTGTGTTAGAAACTAGTTAGCATTGTAGTAGTCATAAATAAAAGAACTTGGAGAGTCCAAATGCGACACAGAACAACTTAGAAGCAATTATTAAGCCTGAGACCAAGAATTGTTTAAGAGGACATAACGTTATCAGATGTGTTCTCTTGCTGAACGTGTTGCTGTTACTGGTTTTCAATGTGTTATAAACAGATTTACTGTAGGCAGGCTGACGCTCTCCACTCTTTACCCATGTTCGCAACCGACAGTTCATTTATGTAATTAACAGATATTAGAACATCTGGGATGCAGAGTGATGAATACGGTTAAACATGTCTGTGCCATTACTATCTATTATCATAACTCGTGGAACACCTCTCCTCAAATCAGATTACTTGATAGGAACTAAATGTGGTATAATATGTGATATGGGTATGTACTTGCTATACAATGCTATACACCGTACACATGAATATGTAGTTTCTAATTAAACCCTGATATACAGCACTAACTGGACAAATTACCAGTTTGCATAGCATAACCAAATTCTGTAACTGCATAAATGTAGAGGTTCCCTAGAGCAAATATTACTTAAGTAAAAGTAGAAGTTCTTCACTTGCATGTACACTTGAGTAGATTTATTTTTTTAAGTAGTCATCTTCAAATAAGTGAAGTGCAGGGCTTATATTAGCTCATAGTAGGGTTTTTCATGGTAATGGTATCGCTTTATTCTGAAGTATGCATTCATTCAGACAGTATGACCAAAAATATGTGGACACACCTGAGAAACACACCCATATCTGGGGCTTCCCCACAATCTCGCGACAAGGTTGGAAAGACTTCCACACACACAGTGGAACTGTCTTGAACGTCTTTGTACGTGTTAACATTGACACTTCACTTAATGTGTACTAACACATGCAAACCTTTCCCAGCGTGACAGTGCCCGTGTCTGACATCAGTGGCTGGCCTTATTAATACTCTAAACCCCAAATGGGCACAGATCCATTCTAAAATCTAGTGCAAAGACGTCCCTTAAAATTTGTGACTTTTACCGCATTATAGTAGCGAAGAGGATAAGAGCATCTGCCAAATGGCGACATGTAAATATAAGAGGGGACGAACTCCATATTAATTCCCATGGTTTTGAACTGCAATGTTTATGGTCGGGTGTCCAAATATTTCTCGTCTTATATTGTACACTCCTACTGTGTTGCATAATTTTATATATGTGCATACATGCCTGGCTACGTGGTTAACCACGGGTGCGAAGTTTGTTGGTCCATAAAGCTGGACAGTCTTTAAGCTCTGGTGGTACGCCTCCAAGATCCCCTCAATCCCATTACAATAGGGGTTTTCAATATTACCGTTCTGCAACACAAGACAAATGCAGGATATTTTTATCTGGTTAGGAGGTAAATGTGAATGTAAAGGTATCCATCTAGCTACATTTCACTATTAATCACGAAAGAAGCAAATCATTAGAAGTGCGCTTCATCATACTGAAATGTGACACGTTTGAATTACATTCCAGCACGCTGGAGTTCATAGGAAATGATCATGAGATTAAAGGAAAGAATTTAGATTGTGTAAGACCTCGTTAGGTGAACCGTATAGGAATCACAGGCCCACAACAATAAAACATAGACTCCAGCTATAACATTAGGTCCACCGCTTCTCCGCCTCTCTGTAGGCGTTTATCATAAGCTGACACAATGGAACTTCTAGATGCAGTTCACAGAGAGATAGAGAGAGAGAGAGAGAGAGAGAGGAAACAGAGGCTCTGATCAATTTAGCTTGCTTTGAGCCCGCATCGGTCCACAAGGACAACACAAATCCATAATCCTTCCCCGAGAAAACAGGGATAGGTTGCATTTCTACACCCTAGCATATATACGTGCAGGTACACCACATCCATCATTAGCGGGGATCTACTGTAATTTTTTGATCATTTAACCTAGAAGGAGAGGTAATGACAAAGTTAAGTTTTAATTTTGTTTACAAAAAGATAATGTATTACACATGCTCTTTGCTCAGAGAAAGGAAACCCTAGTATTGCAGACACATATGGATTTTAACAAAAGCTGTAACTAACCATCTGTTCTCGTTCTAGTCCATATGGAAAAGATGCAGGTATGTTTGCTTCATAACTCACCAGAGGAAACTCATGGGACACGCGTCCATCTGGGGGTAATTTTGCCCCAAAGCCCAGTGCGGGGAACATCTTGTCACTGTCGTAGTCCTGGATGATCTCTCCTACAGCCTTCAGTGCCATGGCATAGGCATTCATCTGGTAGGGATTCATGTAGTGGAGGGACGTGGACTGGGAAGGGTTACCTAGACATCAGCATTAGCAATGGGTTATGCAGTGAACAAAAAAACTACAGCACAGGGGGAATTTACTGTGATCGACCTTCAGTGTGGTCTGTGCATGATCACTATCGAATGGAAGCCAGAGGACAGATCATAAAAACCCATGATTACACGGTTAAATCAGCAGCTATATACTGTGATTTAAAACTGCCTTTGTTACATTCCAACAAACACTAAACAATTTAATAGATAAGCAAAAGTGTAAAAGGCAATTCCAGTGATTATATATTCAGCAGAGGTAGCTTAGTGGGTAAGGCGTTGGCCAACTGACAAGAAGGTCTGAGGTTTAAACCGCAGGGACTTGTTGGGCCCTTAAGCAAGGCCCTTAATCCTCAGCTGTGTAATGACGTACGTATATACAGTAATAGTTGCTCTGGATAAAAGGTGTTTATCCAAAGTGTTAAGGCTATAAATTGAAATGCAATGTTTTGCCCTCCGCATGCATAACCACAAGTTTCATCTCTTCCGGGTCTCTGGCAGAAATTCATTTTATGTCTATTTAAAGCTTAATTAACATTTTGGTGCACAAATGAGATAAAACGATTTGCATAAACCTTTATTGACAGAACCTAGACTCCCATTACAATGCTTCACAGCTAGACCTGACCGAGTCACAGACTGCACTCTAATCACAATGTACAACCTTTTAAACCACTGTAGGATAAGAGCATGCATAATAATCTGTCCTCGCTCTCCCTGTAGAGTTCTTCTTCTGACACACGTCTACTGCTGTGGCTTCTATCCTACGGCAAGTTTTAGACATTCTTTGAGATGAAAGCTATTCATGATTATGTATTATGAGGGCTGAATTATAATGGGGCAATTAAAACTATTGATTGGTCAAAGCTATTTGGGTTTCTATACTGTATGTATAGTAGTATGTGCAAACTGTGGCCAATTAGTAGTTTCATGTCTCCTTTTTTTAATCCAGCCCATAAAGATACTACATACAAAAATAATTAGTAGCTTATATACTATACTAATAATAAGTTGTCCAGTGTATTCCATCATCTGTTCTTGCTGATCAGCCAGCTACTCGCTAGACGGCTACTCGCGTCAAGGTGTCGCCACATCGCACATCGAATCACAGTAGTGGCAACGTGGCACACAACGTGGCATTGGTTTTATGCCCAGATGTCCTTCCTGACATAATCCTCCCATTTCATGCAGCTTTGAGACCGCGGCATCCAGCGTTACTTTAAAAACTGTAGACTTGAACACTCGGCCAGAATTGGCAGAGAGTCTCACATGGATACGGTCATGATTTGCACTTTCCATCATTAATTTGTACCCAGGTCGCTCGCCCTTGTTTCAGTGAATATCTGTCATTCTGCAGATCAGTCCTTGAAAATGCTTTTTATTAAGACTTTGACAGAAGAACGAGAAAGTGAAACAAAAACAGGACTCGGATTAATGCCATGACAAGCATTTGCATAGAAGCAAACGCGGGTACATTGACAAATTAATCAAGAACTACAGTAACACAAACCTGCGGGAGAAAATGGGAGGAAACAGGAACAAACACGTACCGTATGGACATTGCGCTTGTGTGACATGTGACACTGGATTACTCATTCAAATCATGAAATCTTTGTAAAGCTGCGTTAAGATGATATGTCTTGTTTAAAATGCTGTACAAATAGTAAGTTTAATTACAGAAAAGAGTTTACATTCTGTTCTCAGTTCAGGTTTGATATTCTTGGCAATCACCCAAACACGACAGATGCAGGATAGAGATTAGCTTCGGAGAAAAAAAGAACATGGGAGGACAATATTAGCCCATGCGAGAGGGTGTACTGTTATATTAAAGTATACAAAATAAACAGAAGGCTAAGTATTATTTAGAGGTTTTCAGCAGGGGGTCTTTTTTTTGTTTTTTGTTTTTTTTGTAAAAATCGTTCATTCTTAATGCGATAGTGTCTTTATTCAGAAACTAGTATATACAAACACTTCAAGGCTGCTGAAAAGCTATTCACGGGACTCCTTACTGTGTCGTTGAGTTTGAAGGGTGTTTGTTGTTGAAGGGTCTCTGAGCAGCTGTTGTTCATGTTATTTGGTTGTTATTCACAAACTCTGAATAGCAAGAAGCACTGCAGGCAGCCTTCCACAGAAAATCCCACTAAGCCCAAGTACATTTTTTTTTTTTTCATACTTTACATCCTCATATGTTCTCAAGCACCGTTTTCTTGGCTGGGCCACATTAGCTCTTGATTATTAATAGACTTTTCTTCTGCAGCTACTTTCAGAAGCCGAGCAATTATTAGTAATTGCTGTAAGAACAGGAGTGTGCCATTTATCATCAGCAGGTGCAGCCTAGCTATACTACTGTATATTACCAGCTTATTTTATACCCAGTTCCCCTGTGGGCAAGACGTACAGTACAGTAGCATTCATCTCACATCCCCATTGCAGTGGGGTGTCCTTTCTCAAACATGTAATATTTTAAGCTATTAAACATAAGAGACATGGTGTTAAAGAAAGAAAGACTGGTTCTGGACTTTGGGGAATTTAATAAACCATTTATAAGCTATATGATATATATATATATATATACACATGATTTTTTTAAACATATAATACATAAAATGTGTGTGCCAAAGAAGCTACTTCTGACGTTTATGCAACATAGAAGTGTGCAATCTTGCTTCCATAAAAATTTCAAGTTGCTAACTATAGCCATTTTTGAGAGATGATTCTATATGTGCCACAAAAGTAGCCATTTTTCAGCACTACACTGTCCCGCTTGAAACAATAATAATAAGTTATTCATATTTCCTTTTGAGTATTGATACTACAATTTGTGTAAGATTTTAGAAGCAAATGACCTGTAAAATGATTGTTGCTTAAATAGTTTCTTGGTCAAAGCTGTAGTGTCCGCAAATCTGTCAATCTGTAGTGTCCGTAACCATGTCAAATTCATCTACACATTTTCAGGTTTATGTCTTTTCATTTAACATCCAAATTGGCCAAGTTTCATCGGAATGACTATTAAGATCATTAAAAGATTTGAATTTTAAAGAGCTACGGACACTACATACTGTACAAGGGCATGAAATGGTATTTAGCAAATAGGTTTCTTTTTATCTGAAAAGAATGATAAGAATATGAAAAAAAAAAGAAACGAAGCATTAAGCATTATGAAACTTGATGTTCCCATCTGAAAAGTTACTTTGTTTGCCGAGGTGAGACACTTTTTAGCCCCAATACCATGTTTTGCTCAAAAGTTCAAAGATACTGTACTGTAAAACCCTACCTTTAAAATAATCACAATCACTTACCATTAGAAGCAGTAAAATCAATGGCCACTGTGAAATTGATTTGGGTCCTGGACAGGATTGCAGAGAACAAAGAGAGAAAAAAAAAGTTAATTACATTACAAATACAGATCACTGATTTATTTATACATACTGTGTATATACTGTACTATAGATTATCCATATACATTTACTGATTATTTTAATAGTAATTTCCTCTAAAGCCAGAGTGCTGGTTGAAGTTGCTTCAGTGGCTCAGCAATGTCACGTGGCAATAAAACGAAGTCAGCTGACGACCTGAATGTACTGAATCATGGGGTTATCACATCAGTGCATTGGTTTCTTCCCTGATGGCACAGGCACACTGTATTCCAGGACTCAAACTGTGAAAGACTCTTTCTGGGAGGTTCTGGGAGCATGAGGAATCGTTTTCACACATGAATTCTCCACCACACTGCATGCTGTAACCAAAGCTACAGGCAGTCAAAGGAAATATTCAAGTGTATGACAAGTGTGTGTTTTTTTTTGTTTTGGTTGTGCAGTGTATTTTCTCAGCTTGTTTTCTGCTCATCACAGTTGTATAAAGTTGGATAACTTTAGCGTTTGTATTAATTTGACCCATTCTGGCTTCAAAGATCCATTCCTACCAGAATACAGAACAATCTCTCACTATTTTTCTGTTTTTTCTTCTTCAGAGAAATCTTTAGAGACTATTGTGCATGGAATGAATAACTATTTAAATCATTCCACGGAATTAACATTTCTTCCCATTTCAATGTTTAACATAAATATCACCTGATTCTCTTGACCTGCATTTGCGTGGTTTCACATGTTACGTCACGGACACTGACTGAGTGGACAATTGCGTAAATGAACAGGTGCTCCTATTAAGGCGTCCAGTGAATGTAAACACACACATGCACACACACTTATGTTTAATGGTGTCAGTAGCATCCACTTCAGCTGCAGGCTCTAATTAGAGAGACAAGCAATTACATCAAGCTGGCCCAATTTAAGTTCGGAAGTAATTTTTCCCTGAACAAAACATGTAGCTGCTTACAATTCTGCCCCATCTTTTCAGTATGGCTTAAAGAAATCTTAACCACAGCAACAACAATAATAATAACAATAATAACAATAATAATAATAATAATACTAAGAACTAAAAGAATTCGCTTGTGACCAAAGATTGTGAATGTTAAGCCCTTGACCAAGACCATACATTATATAAGCAAGAATATTTTGGGAACATTGTTTTGGTTGGGCCTCCGAGTGGCGCAGTGGTAAAGCGCTCGCCCTATCATCCGGAGATCGCCAGTTCGATTCCTCGTGTGATGCCAGAGGTCTAGAGAGAGCTGATTGGCCGAGCTCTCTCAGAGGGGAGGGATGAGAGGTACATAGCGCTCCCACATTAATCACGGCTCTACAGCCAGTCAGGGGCGTCTGTGAGCTCGCGCAACGGAGGGAGCGGATAGCGCTGTCCTCCGAGTGTGTTACGCCGTCCCCAATGGTGCGCGAGCGAGTAGGTCGAAAAAGATGATTTGGAAGAAACATGTGATAGTCTTCGGCCCTCCCGGCTGAGTGATAGTAGCCTTAATGTGGGAGCCCCCTAGTGACGGGGAGGAATTGGACACGACTAAATTAGGGAGAAAATCGGGGAAAAAAAAAAAAAAAAACAATAAACATTGTTTTGGTTATGTCATTCTAAATTTTGTGTGATTTGGCAAAATGCTATAACCACCACCTCCCACAACTACATCAAAATGGATAAATCAGCCTGCAGTTGTGTTTATGCTCTTTTAGGTATGCAATTTAATATCAATCAATTGTAATGAGTCACTGGCAGCAAATCAGATCAAAGAAAATAGTGCACACAAAACGTTTTGTGATTTCAAAGATTGTTGAAGAGCATGGGAAACAATACCAAAAGTTCAATTTACAATTCAATTCAATCTTATTTCGCTTTTAACAACTGACATCGTCGCAAAGCAGCTTTACACAATCAAAAGAATTATTTGCGTTTGTATGAGAAGTGAACGTGTATGAACCAAAATGATAAGATTGTCCCTGATGAGGAAGCTGAGGATGACAGCGACAGTGGCAAGGAAAAACTCCCTGAGATGGTAAAAGGAAGAAACCTTGAGAGGAGCCGGACTCAACAGGGAGCCCATCCTCAATGCATCATCACCATCATCAGCTCCTCTTCTACTAATTTCAATTTTACTTCAGTAGTTCACGGCAGCACCTTTCAAGGGTACGTATCGTTTGTGCCATATAATATCCATTGATGCATAAATCCATTAAGGTCACCATGGAGTTCAAAAATGCTACTGGACACTACAAACACAATATCTTCCTTCACGCTTCTTCTGTATCTTACATCATGGCTTGTACGCAAAGTGCATGCCGTCTTTGCAGTGTTTAATTGTCTGGGAATGTATTACTGTGATGTGCATTATGGCTCCTAACTGCAGTACAACCAGTGCTAGTGATAGCAGGAACAAGAGGGGAAAAAAAAAGTATTGCTTTGGAAGTAAAACAAAAGGTTACATTAGAGTATCCCATATAGCTTAGTTCATTTTATAAAGTTGGTGTGCACAGGACAGCCAAACTGTGTAACAAAGTTAAATGATGCCTACATGTACCTTATTAATGCTGGGGTACATGCAATGAGTATAAATGTCCTTTTAACATTCTTCAAAAAAACACTAAACGCATTTCATTCACTCACTGCAACTGCTATTCTGCACAACTAGCTACTTAGTATCGCTTCCCTTTTCACAACTACTCAAAATGTACTATGAAATGTGATGGCTTCGTATTGTGATTTGCCTAAAACGTAGCAGTTCAAAGCCTCTAAATGATACCTAGTGGTTTTCAAATGAAATGTTTTTGTTATAGACAACTTTGTGTGCCAGAGGAGACTAAACTGCGTAAAGGGTAAAAGTCCGAACATTTTTGACTTTTTGGATTTTCCCAAAAAAAAAAAAAAAATCAGAAAGATTTTCTATTTTGCTGTCAAACTGGTCATATTGTTCTCATTTTAGGAGACACTTATTCCTATCCATTAAAGTGATAGAACATTTTTTAAAAAATTCAATTTTCTAAAAGAATGAATTTATGCAGCATTAATCATTCTAATTAGTTATGCACTACGCAACTTAAGGCGGAAAAATAAGCATAATACAGAGCACTTTAAGGGATTTAAAAGGGATAAGGACTAATACATTTGTAATGAAAAGGGCTGAAAACTACATTAACCTTTAAAATCCCTAGCTAATACTAAGCCTCTTGCCATTGTGTAACCTGGATTCTAGTTATCCCCTTTATTAATTCATGAATGGCCATGTTCTGCATTTAAGTAAATCAAAGCACAACCCAATATTTTGATGATGAACAGTACAAAGGCAGGCAGGGTGGTGATATAACCTTCAAACAGGTTTGGTGGTAGAATTAGTAATGACTCTGTATGTTAGGGATGTGACAAAATTCTCCAAATGTACTCCAGTGTTTCTCGATATATGGATTTAGATTTGTGGGTGTGGCCTAAATTTCTTTTTCTTTTTTTTTTAACCCTACCACTATGGGAGAAAATTATATGGTAGAAATGCCAGCGATGTCAGCATGCCCTGGCCGATCCACAGCCTCATCTTTTATAATCGGTCTCAACTGATGATGCACTGGACATCATCCTTCTTTTTTTTATTGCGCTCACACACTTATTTTTTTATTTTTTGATATTTTTGATTACTCCTGCCTGCAATATTATAATATATAGTCGGGAAAAAAATGACTGAATAGAAGAATTTAAACTGCGGATGAATGAACGAACTCTGCATGCAGTGAATGCAACTTTATTTTTTTGTCTCACAGTATGTCCTAATGTCTTGAAATCACACACAAATGTTTGTCCCAACCTTTTTTTTTTTTTAACAAAATAAAAGCGTGCCATTAAAATGAAAACGAATAGTGCGCTCCCTCTTCGTATCGGTTTGAATTTGTGAAATGAAATGTGAGTAATATTTTATTAGATTTATAATAATCTAATAATAAGACATATTCTCATATACATGCTTCAGTTACTTTCCTTTGTGGAGATGATTTTTTTTTCATTGTACATTTTTCTTTTGCATATATATATTATTTTTTGCAATTATATTCAGCTACATCCGTACTATACAGTATACAGTGTTATACTATGTATATATATATA